>PVHP010002195.1:54719-93895 GCA_004024765.1 Zapus hudsonius | reverse complement strand
CCCTCCCCTCCCCTCCCCTCCTCTCTCCTCTCCTCTCTTTTCCCCATTTTTATCCCTTCTTTCCCCTCTGGGTTTCCTGCACTGCTGAATTCCAGGCTTTCTGTCTACATGCAGTGCTGAAATAGGCAGATGGGACCTGATTCCATTCATTGTCTATTTTCTCCAGTTCCTTCCATGCTGGCTAGTAATTGCAAGTCTCCAACCTTCTGGAAGCATTCCCCATCAAAGCACTCAGTTCTTCTCCAGTTGTGTCCTCCCAGTGGCTCTTTCAGGTCTCAGCTGGCTCTGCTCTGTTCTGTTAAAAGTCCTTTGTCTTCAGGGTTGTGATCTGGGAACCCACTGGAACAAAACCCCTATCTTCTGATCATGACAAACACCCTGTGCTCTTTGTTGTTTGTGTTCCTCCTCCTCCTTCTCTTTGTCTTGTCCATCTTATTATTTTTGGCCATTATGACAATGACAATTCTGAGAAATTTGAAAAGAATATAGATGCTCTTAACTCTGTAGCTCTGGGTACCAAGATATAATAATGATAAAACTTATGTAACCATTATGGTGCCAAAGATTCACATATGCAAACAATGTATTTTGTATACTTTAATGCATGTTAATTTGTTGAGAAAGAACCACAATTGTAGAGCAGATAAAGATTATAATTCATTTTGTTCTGAACTTTACTGAGGATTGTTCACAATTTTAAAATGTCACTTCTTCTGTGACCTCATTCTATCACTTTGGCTTTTTAAAATATTTTTATTTGCAAGCAGAGATATACAGAGGGACAAAGAGACTGAGAGAGAGTGAGAGAAAGATACAAAATATTGGTGCACCAGTGCCTCTAGCCACTGCAAACAAATTCCAGATGCATGAGCCACTTTGTACATCTTGCCTTATGTGGGTACAAGGGAATCAAACCAGGGTTGTTAGACTGTGCAGGCATCTTAACCAATGAGCCATCTCTCCAGCCCTCACTCTGCCTTTTTAGCTCTGGACTTTTGGTAAATCTTCATATATTTGCAGGTAACTGATTTGATTACCTTCCAAGGTAAACATTGGGAATTTCCGTATTCCAATACATATTGTTTAATTATAAATCACATCTGGATGATGGCTCCTTGCTTTCCCATTGGCTGTTCACTGTGATGACACATACAGTGAACTGTATTATAGATGGAAAGAAATGCATTGTGGCTTTCCCCCCAAGCTGATCAACCTTTATCAACCTTGAACTGAATATAGATCCTTACGTTAAGAAGCGGATGACACACACTTGGAATTCAGGACTTGAGAAATGGAGGTAGGAGAACCAGTTCAGACCAGCCTCAGCTACATAATGAGTTTGAGGCCAGCCTCAATAAAATCTTGTTTAAAAAAATTGAAAAAAATAAAAAGAAAGGATAATCAAAATTATTTGCAGTAGATTAACTGAAAATAGTGAAAAGTCAAGGAAAAATAATTTGCAACATGTAATATGATTGCTAAAGAAAAGAGAGTTTGAGGCATCTTGATTCATGGCGCGTGTGAGGAATTACCATTAATAATCCCAAAGTTTATAGTTTATAAAATTATTTTGAGCTTTGAAAATGTAACATGAAAAGTCTGAAGATTAAACAAACAGTGGTTGGTACTCACTAAGGTACATTGTATCACTGGAGTTTCCAAATGCAGAAGACAGGGTTTTAGGAAACATTGTGTTTTGGTGTGAAATATTTTAAATTATTTATTTGATAGTAGAGAAGAAGAAGAAGAAGAAGAAGAAGAAGAAGAAGAAGAAGAAGAAGAAGAAGAAGAAGAAGAAGAAGAAGAAGAAGAAAGAGAGAGAGACAGAGACAGAGAGAGAGAGAATGGGTGTGCCAGGGCCTCTGGCCATTGTTAGTATGCGAGACTGCATTGTATAGGCTCTTCCTTCTGTAGCAGGGAGACAGATGAGGACCATTCCCTTTGCCCTTTGACAGATCTTATCTAATGCTTAAAATATCCCGGGAAGGCTTTTGCAGATCAGAAATGTGATTTTCTCTTCTGTATTTTCAACTGCAGACAATTTTGACCCCCAGGGGACAAGCCATGATGTCTGGAGACACTTTTGCTTCTCCTAGCTGGAGGAATGTTATTGACATCTCATGAGCCAGACTCCAGATCCCAACATGCAACAATACCCACCACAGTCTTGATAATACCAATGCATCTGGCCCAAACCGTGAATGCTAAGGTTGACAAACACTGATGTAACATCAAATTTTACAGCATTATTTAAATCCCCACCATCTCAGCTGGGAAAGGAATACACATCAAGGGACAATTTGTAATGCTTTTTAAAAAATATTTTATTTATTCATTTTCAAGGAGAGAGAGAGAGAAAGAGAGAGAGAGAGAGAGAGAGAGAGAGAGAGAGAGAGAGAGAGAGAGAGAGAGCGCACACCAGGGCCACCACCTTGTGGGTCTGGCTTATGTGAGTCCTGGAGAATTAAACCCGGGGCCTTAGGCACTGGAGGCAGTGCCTTAACCTCTGAGCCATCTCTCCAGCCCTGTAATGCTTTTTCTTAATAGAGATATTTGGCAATGTGACTTTTCCATCACAGGGCTGATCAGAATGAAGTCCCTTGCTATCTCTTCCCACAGATCATCCATTTGTTCCTCAAATGTTTACCGAACACTTGATGTGAGACCCTGTTCCATCATTCCAAACTGAATGGTAGATGGTCCTGGCCCACACAGTCCGACACTGTTGTGGCTCTCGATGACTTCTGAATGCTTTGCTTCATGCCATCAAGTCCTAGGACTTCCTTAGAGGTGAGGATAAGGGTCCCGAGAGATTTCATCATGGTCCTTGACAAGAAGATGGGCAAGTTAGTAGAGAAGCAATAGAAACTGCACAGAAACCCTGGAGTGAACCAGCACACAGAAGCTGTTGAAGGAACACCGGTGAGGATACTATCTCATGCTGGTGTGTTTTGTGAGGTCCTTAAAATATGAACATCCTACTATACTTCAAATGGTTCTCCCAAATGCACGTTGAAGTTTAATGATTCCAACAAGGCCCCAGCAGGAGAAACCAACATTGGGATCAGCGGTGAAGTAACTTTGTGACTATAGAATATTTGGATTTTTTTTCATCTGTGCTCTGCAAGGGCTCTGCTCCTGCCTTCATTTTTCGAGGAAGCCAGGACATTGACCCTGAGTTTCAAGTGTGGATTTTAAACTACTAGCTCCTCAAATTAAATGAAAATATGGTTTAGCATTCTGTCGTTGTAAAAGTAAATCACCAGTAATTCTACCGGGATGTTTTTTTGCTGTGGTGGCTTAAAACTAACTTTCTTCATTTTTCGCTATTGAGAAAGCTAGGAAACACCTGTAAGAGACCATCTGTTTTCACTGTGTAGTGTTCCCCCTAGTGGAGAAGACAGGCAGCCCGCATAGATTTGCATAAAGAAACAGGTGACAGTGGGTGAGACTTGGCTCTGGCATCACTTTACAGAAGTGTTTTATAAGATCAAGGCTGCCTTTACTATTTTTAATAAAGGAACTCCCCGTGATTCATCTTCCATTTGGAAGCTCTAACAAGCCAGAGAATTTTAACAGGGCATTATTTTTTTTTAAGGACCAGGGAAAAAAGATAAATATCTGAAACAAAAGTTGGTATGATGCTTTTGTGATTTAAATGACAGGATCTCATCAATTCTTGCTGTCCTCTCATACAGTCAGAATGTAACCCAGTGCTGGGGTCTGTCTGATCTTGAGTTACAAAAGATTTCTTTAAAGCAAGAGCCTAATGAGGACATTAGCGATCAGCAGGTACCAATAACTTCTAATACCTTTCTCGTGAAGATAAGCCGGTTACTTATGATAAGGATGGAAAATCAGATGTTTAAGGCAATGATGTGTAATAGGTACAACATGAAACTTCCAAAAGAAAGGATTGGGCGTATGGAATGTTGCCTGGCAGATCTCAAATCTGCTTCTCTTCAGAGCATTGGAAATGAGGATAGTGATGTGGTAATGTCCTGGGAGCTAGAAGAATCTTGAAACTATTACCGGATACAAAGAGCTAGAAAGCATACATAAGTGACAAAAATGTTTGATATAAGCCTAGAATCAGCCCAATTCCCACAGAGCATCAGAGAGCCGAAAGGAACTGTACCATTGTTTTAAGTTCTCAGTGCAGTATTTTCTGGACCAGGGGACTCAATGCATTCTGGGAGCTGTCCATTGAAGTGGGGAACAAGTCTGTCTTCATTTGAACACTGGGGATAGGACTCTACTCTGTGCAAGAATCATTTGGGCATTGCTTTCTGACATTATAAAAGACTCAGTAAAATACCCTGAAATGCCCTCAGATCACAATGGCATTATTTCATTTACTAATGGGCCGGATTCCATGGCTATTAAACTCACTTTGTGGACTTCAATTTGGAAGGATAGCTTGAGGAACAGTAATAGTGGCCAAAGTTAACTTGTGACTGAAGTCAAAGTGTGTGACACAGCAGGGTCCCTGATGCATACCACCTTCTGCGTGCAGGGAAGTTCACCAGGTTTATCCTAAAGAAAGCCTCGTTTTTTTTTGTTTTTGTTTTTGTTTTTTTTTTTTTCATCAGAGACTATCACTATCACTCCTCATTGAAAGTAATGATGATACACGGATTGGGTTATGGAGATAAGAAATGAGAAGTAGGGCTGGAGAGATGGTTCAGCGGTTAAGGCACTTGCCTCCAGTGCCTAAGGCCCCTGGTTCCATTCCCCAGGACCCACATAAGCCAGACCCACAAGGTGGTGGCCCTGGTGCACTCTCTCTCTCTCTCTCTCTCTCTCTCCCTCTCTTTATCTCTCTGCTTGAAAATAAATAAATAAAATATTTTAAAAAAAGAAATGAGAAGTAAAGGCTAGGAAAGCTATAATTAACAAAAAATGTACACAAACAATAATCAGTGCGAGTGCAATATATTCTGGCAGAAGAAAAATGGAATAATGAAATTACCGGCAATTAGCAGAGACGGATCGCAGATCACAGAAATGGAGACAGGCTAAGATGAAGCAGTGGGAGGTTCGTGAGCAGGCTTGCTTCCCCTTCAGACACATCTTACCCTCTGCTCTGTCTTTAGAGTCGTTTATAAAGGGTTTGCAACTTTTTGCAGGTGTCCCTAGAAAGATCACTTAGATGGAGCTCTGCCACCTGAGGTTCTGTATGTTCTGTGTGGATCTGCTTCCAACTTCTCGCGGTCAGCTGGTCTGCAATGGCTGGGAGTTAAATGTTACCATAGTGATGAGTGCTGGGCACAGTCCTCTTTCTCCTTTTAATTAAGGAACGGGTGCAGGTAGCACATCTTCCTGTGACCCTTTTGGAACACACCGGTTGCAGCTCTCTGGTCTTCCCTGCCATTTTCCTTCTGTCCTTTCTTCCTGTCAAGGTCTTTATCCTTGTAGGTTAGACATGTAGAAGTCCTTTAAAACAGGGAGTTCTGTCTTAGAAGAAATAAGACGTGCTTCACCTAAACACCAAGGAAGCACTAACGGATTTCTTTGATGTCAAGAAGCCTATGCTTTCTTCACTTGAAGTTAAAATTCATTAATGCAAGTGGCAGTTTGTTCAAATCCTGGATGGCCTATAAAAACACACATATTTCAACGTATACACTTTTGGAAGAAAATAAATGACCTTGCATAGTTAACTGTATTTATCTACAAAGTATATTTAGGGAGCATTATCCATTCAATATTTTTTTCTTGCCATATAATTTCGTAACATGTAATAAGAAGTATTAACTAATGTTACATAGCACGGACAAAAAGGAGAAAAGTTGGTACCCCAAAGATACTCATATTTTGGGTGCATATGGGAAAGAGGGTAATGAGTATTTCATTTCTATTCTTTTTTTGTAAATATCTTTATTGTCAATAATTAGATACCTTGTATGTGCAAATCTTATTGTGGTACCCCCATTTCCCTCCTCTCGGTCCCCACCCTACCAGGGGCCCTCTTTGGGGGGCTTACTGGATCAGTTCATGGGGTAGGAGGTTATGAATTGCTCTACAGAAGCTGTTTTTCTTTCCCCCATTGTGCGTTGTTTCTTGGGGGGGGCAATGTCTCTGGGTATTCTCCCCCACCACGGTTCTTGCATTCTTTCCGCCCCCTCTTCCATTCAGTTCCTGAGTCATGGTGGGTGAGTTTTAAGTCTGCTTTATTTTTGAGGTCTTAGGCGTCTCTGGACTTCTGCTTTGGATTGTGTTGGGTATCGTTGGTATTTGTCACTACTGTCTGTTCATGGGTTGTCTGACATTTTTTTAGACAGAGTCTTATATAGTCCTGCTGACCTTGAGCTTGCTATGTAGCTGAGTATAGCCTTGAACTCTGGATCCTTCTGTCTCCTAAGTTCTGAAATTATAGGCTATCACTTATAATGAGTATTATAATAATGCTTTTGTTTGTTTTAATTGGGGTTGGAGAGGTGGCTCAGAAGATAAAGTCACTTGCTTGCAAAGCCTGATGGCCTGGGTTTGATTCCTCAGTACCCACATAAAGTCAGATGCACAAAGTGACCCATGTGTCTGGAGTTCATCTGCAGTGGTTAGAGGCCCTGGGCAACCATTCTCTTTCCCTCTATTTCTTTTTCTCTCCTTTCTTTCTCTCTCTCACAAACAAGTCCATAAAAACAAACAAATTTAAATGAAAAATTAAAAAAAAACAAAAATTATAGAAGATAATTTAGTTCCTGAAATCTCAGAAGAATGAATAATTTATAAAATGTTAAATCAGGGCTGGGGAGATGGCTCAGTGGTTAAAGACACTTGCTTACAAAGCCTTCTGGCCCAGGTTCAATTCTCCAGGACCCATGTAAAGCCAGGTGCACAAAGTGGCGCATGTGTCTGGAGTTTGTTGGCAATGGTAAGAGCCCCTGGCGGACCCATTTTACCCCCTCTCTCATCTCTCTCTCTCTCAAATAAATGAATAAAAATATTTTAAAATAAAAAAAATAAAATGTAAAGCTCAGGGTTTTAGCATTTTCTCGAATAAAAAAATGGCTGCTCAGATAACATCCAGATTCCTCCTAATGGGTTTAAATTTTGTCTTGGTATCTGAGCCTCTTGTATAACTGAAAACAATTAGAAGCCAACATTAATTGCCTGAACTCTGTGATGGCAGTGTCTTTCCATTATAGATTCTCAGAGAGCCTGTCTGTGGGTTCAACCCCAGACCCTCCTCCCCTTTCACACCCTCACCCTCCTCTTTTAGGGAAGGCCTGGTAGTCAGGGATTTATTTTACCACCTCAAAACTGCTAAGGCAACCTTGTCATTGTAATTTTCACGCCCTTTCTTTTTCTTTGTTCTACGTGTCAGTGAAATCTTAACTCCACATTTTTCTGTCATAGGTTAATAGCTCAGAACAGAGTTCAATGAGAGTCTCTGACACAATAAAACAAAATACATAGATGAGAAATATTAGTTGCCTTTGGCCTGCGCTTTCTTCCAGTCTAGTTTGTTACCTTGTGCCCTGCCCCGTAAGGAAAGTGAATCCACGGGTTGGCTAGGACATTGTCTAACAGTGTCCACGTGGATTTGGGAGGTGTTAATGCAGCTGTGTTATTGTAGAAATTACAGTCACACTGCTCTGCCCTGGAAAATGCTAATATACTTTGATTTTACCATATCCTTATATCCAAAGAACCCTGGGGGAAGACATGGAAACTTCTCAGCCGACGACTCTCTTCTTATTTGTTAGCTTTTTGAAAGGAAGCCTAGTTATTCAATTAAAATCACCTTTGCTGATATGTGACTGCCACGGGTCACTGCCTGAGCATGTGCGATCGTGTGTGTGTGTGTGTGTGTGTGTGTGTGTGTGTGTGTGTGTGTGTGTGTATGTGTGTGTTTGACTCAAGCTTCTGTCTGCTCAAGGTCGTTGGAAATTTTGTGGCTGAGAAAACCTTCAAAGAGGCAAAAGGTATCTGTGCAAATTTATTAGCTAGATTATTTGAAAAGAAATCTGTTGACACCGTTGAACACTATCAAGAGTCCTACCACCATTACTTCCTCCTTCCCTACTCAATGAGCTGTTAAAAGACACGATTTGTTGTGCTGTGTTACTAACAAGGAATGAATAACCTGCAGCAGGTGCCACGCAGGAAAGCACCAAGCGTTATTGTACTCACCGTGCCTGATTACCTCCAGCCAAAACAACCATCCTCCATTCAGCCAAGAAAGAGCTCATCAGTACATGGAGCTGTGGATCCCAGTGGATTGCTGTGTCCAGGGGATTCTTGAAACCAGGTAAAGAACATGGTTGGAGGAAGCCCTCCACTGCAGAGACTTACGGTCACCTCCTAAGAATCCATGGAAGATAACCACATTCATGTGTTTCAATGTATTGGCTAATCATACAGCTCGCTTAATGAAGTTCAAGGATCTGTTGAGGTTTCATATACATATATATATATATATATATATATATATATATATATATATATATATATATATAGGCCTTGTCACATGAGCTGTGTATTATCTTGCACAGGTCAATTTTCATAGCATATTTCTTGAGCATGAAAAGTAATGTGCATTTTCTGAGTAGATTCTATCAACTTATGCTAAAGGAAGATCTTACACACACACACACACACACACACACACACACACACACATATAAAACAAAGCTGTAAATGGGAATTTTTTCCCATTTCTGATCTGCAGAGGCAATGGTCTGCATGAATGTTGAATGGGATAGGCATTTGTTTTATTTCTTTGACTGCTGAGCTGACAAAGTGTTTTGATCAGTTTCTCATTCATTAATGTCTAAAGAAGCAACCCGCTCTTTGTACCTTAATGCCAGGAACCACAGAAGAAGTATGTGTTTGTTTGTCAAATGAGATTTACTTCTGAAGTAGATCACATAGATTGGATGAGTGTCCCTTACAAAGGGAATGAAAGGATCCAGGCGAGGTTTCCTTTGAGACGAGGCTGAGATAGGGTGAGTCAAGAGAACTGTTAACAAGTGTATGTTCCTGGATCAAGGAAGAGAAGGAGGCCTCTTAGAGTTGAAGATTAGTTGCCAAGTTCAAGGTTGTTGAACAGAAGGAAGTTGGGATGCTTTTGCTACTGGTGTAAGAACAAGTAGGAGATTAAACCTGAATACTTAGGCAGGGACCAGGTCAAGGAGGACTTCTTGGGCAATGATTCTAAGCTTCAATTTCATTCTGAGAACAAAGGATGAGGAAGGGTTGTAAAGTGTCTGTCTCGGGATGGAAGGATGTTAATGGCGCTGGGTCCAGGGAGAAAGATCTTAAGAAGGTGGATGACTGGGATATTCAATGGAGGGGATTGTATTTCCCCACCATCCAGCTTCTGTCTGAACAATCCAAGTTCTTCCTGAGCTGGTGATCCCATAGTACAGCAGAGTAGCCCACTCAAAGGTTTGCCTCCTAGACTCCCTCACCAGACATTCAAAGGCCCAACACAGAAGTCTCAGGACATTTTACATTTTACTGAGGGTTGTGGCATGCCATTCAGTGAGACTTTTGAGATGTATGTCACCATGTCTCCAGATAACAATATAGATTACACAGATTACGTTTGGTATGTTCATCTCCTAAATAAGAGACCATTTAATGGTCATCCCTGGCTTTCCAAAAGCTGGCAGTGGAACAAAAGATTCACATGAAAAGGAGTGACGGGACTTTCACCACAGCTATAAAAAGGATCTACTGCGGTGTGAACTCTTTTCTGGGGAAATGCAATCAACACTGGCTGTCCCAGGCAGGTTATCCCAACAGGCTAAAGGCCAGTTCCACCACACCCTGGTGCACCAGTGAATTCACAGGGCTTCCTTATGGAAGATGAGGGATGGATCACTCACTAGAGTATGGAGACCTAGAGTAACCTCAGCCAGAGAGGCCTCACTCCATTATGGATGGGGGCTTCCCTATAGCTGCATGGATGGGCCCTCTCAGCCTTGATCTTCCAACCTGTGCATACTCTGCCTGAGACCACACGATCCACATATGGAGCACTAATCCAGCAAGCAAAGAGATGGCTAAGATCTCAGCTGAGGGTCTGATGAACCTTCCCACCCCCTCTTCTTTGAGGGAATGTCCTTAGGCCCAATCTTCAGTCTCCCTTGGTCTCAGCTGCTTCTGATAAAGATGTCGATGTCAATAGTTGTTTTCCTTGGGTGACTGTATCCCAAAATACTCCTGTGGTGGTGTGAATCAGATGTCCCCCATAAACTGATATATTTTTGTTTTGTTTTTTCAAGGTAGGGTCTTGCTCTAGCCCAAACTGACCTGGACTTCACTGTGTAGTTTCAAGGTGCCCTTGAACTCACAGCAAGATTTCTCCCTCTGCCTCCCAAGTGCTGGGATTAACGGTGTGTCCCATAGCGCCTGGCTAACTGATGGGTTCTAATTGCTAGGTCCCCAGATGATGTCATTTTGGGAATTGTAACCTTGCTGGAATGGGTGTACTGTTGGGGACAGGCTCATGGGTGTTATAGCTACCTTCCCCCCTTGGTGGAATCTGGCTCACTCTCCTGCTGCTGTTGTCTGCCTGCTGTGGTAGAGTTGGTGTCCACCCTCTGCTCTCCCGTTTTTCCTCTGCTAACATGGAGCTCTCTCTCCAGACTGTGAGCCAGAATAAACAACCTTCCTTCCATCAGCTGGCTTGGTCAGGCGCTTTGTGCCCACAACATGAAGGTACCTGCAACAACTCCAAACAGAGACTGAAATATCAGTGCTCAGAAAATCCATAAAATGATTAGAAGAATGTATAGGATTACATCTTTATTATCTTGAATTATGTCATGATGTCTTAGACCAGAAGCACAAGCAGGTACATGATAGATAAATCTGAGGCCATCATAACAAGATAGTGAGAAAATAGTCCTCAGGATGGGAGAGAACACATATGCATATGTTTGTAAATATATACATGTATAAGTATGTGTATATGTACATATATGTGTATATGAGTCTAGAATCCATAATATATAAGAAATTCTGGAAACTTTATAATCATATATATGTGGATCTAGAATCTATAATATATAAGAAATTCTGGAAGCTTCATAATCAGATCACCCAACTGTTAAGGGGACAAAGACCTTGGCTAACCATTTCTCTAGTGAAGAGTTACAAATGACCACCCTGAACACAGACTCCGTATCATTGGTTATTAGGGAAATACAAATCAGAACCACATCAAGATACAACTGTGTTTCCATTAGGGTCATAGGAATGAAAAGAAAACTAGAGGACACAACAATTATTGGTCAGAATGGAATTAGAATCTTCCACAGTGCTGACTGGAAAATATAAACTACTCAAATTGGATCCTGTTCTTTTTAAGGCCTAGTCACTTGTATTTTTCCCCTTTTTTCCTTTTTAGACACTATTTTTCCTCGAACAATGAATGAAAGACCTCTCTCTCTCTCTCTCTCTCTCTCTCTCTCTCTCTTTCACACACACACATTCAGCTGGGACTAGAAATGATGGGAGAAGTAATGTTGGATGTGTCATACAAAGGTTTCCCCTTGAAAACAATCACCAGGCCTTCCCAGAAGGGAGTGTGTATTTGTCCATGATTTCCTTGGGGATTTCAAAGGCTAGCATGAAATCTCCAAGACAATTTTGAAGAGGAGAAGAACCACTTGGGGTGACTTCCTCTGAAATATCACAACTTACTAAAATGCCCCAAAATGTTGACAATGTGGGATCATGACTACACCCATCACAGAGGCTAGACAGGAAGAACTGAGATTCCAGAAAAAATTAATCCTGTCCATGTAAGAATGTGTGGAAAGTTTGTTCTCTTCAGGACAGAAAAAAAAATTAGCAAATTTAACTTCATTAAAATTACATTTTTCTATATAGCAAAAAGTGCAAGAAAAGAAATAGAAAAAATAAGTTCCCGGCAGAGAAGAGACAGTGAAAATTCAGCAAAAGACATAGATTTAGATCTTAACCTCAGTGGCAATGGTGGTGTTCACTTGCTACGGGAGGAGGGTCTCTGTTACACAGTGAGTTCTAGGCCTGAGCTGTGAATGACATACTGTCTCAGAACAAAACTCCAAACAAATTTTAATCTTGTAAAGGACAATAGAAAAGTGGACAAAATGAATAAACAGGCATTGACAGAAGCATGTAGAAGAAAGAACATATTTATCCAAAAAGGGGATATTCAACTTCATAAGTTATGACAGAAATTCAAACGAAAATGAAGATTATTTTGGACTCATCAAGTTGCCATAAATGAATTCCTCAGGGGACCTCATGTTAGAGACAGCCAAGAACACCGTGAACTCTTGTACAATTTTAGTGCCAAGAGAAACTGGTACAAGTTTGGAGAGCAATGTGTTGTATCTAAAAGTTCAAGTTGACATACCAATAAAACTACTGTGATGGTTAAATTTTGTTGTCATCCTGACCTGTTAGTAATCTTGGGTGGGTCTCTGATATTCACAGGAAGACAGCCCTCTCAGTAGGGGGCAGAATGTAAGGAAGCTCAGGGGAGCTAGAAACAAACATCCCTTCCTGGGAGGGTAGTGCAGGAAGGAAATTCCAGAGACTCAGGCAGTCAACAAGTCTGGGAAAGGGTTGCAAGACCCCCACCCTAAGGCTATATAAAGGGGAAGGAAATCTCTCCCCCCATGCCTATTTACTGGTGTGTGTGTGTGTGTGTGTGTGTGTGTGTGTGTGTGTGTGTGTGTGTTGCTGGTGAAACCTTCTCTTTCTCTCTGCTTGGACCTGTGAAAGGGGGAAGCCTCTTTCTCCATTGTGGAACTTCCCCTGGATCTATAGCTTCAATAAATCCCTTCCTCCCATCAACTGTGTCTGGCTTTGAGGTTCATCCCAACGGCATGTGGCCGACTACAACAACTACCTTGTCCCCATTCAGAACTTACACAAAAATTCCATTCTACTTTCACTTATTTGTGAGGAAAACAAATGATCCACCAAAATAATTCCTACAGACAAAAGCTAAATTGTGAAATTTATTCACAAAATAGCATGAATAAACAAAGATGTCGACACGCATCCATGCAAAGGTTGAATGTTATTGGAAATATTTAAATATTATATTCCTTTGATATCATGAATTCTTTTCAGATAGAATGAAGAGGGGCTACATTGAATGTGACATTCATAGAACAGATAGTTCGATGGTGAACTGTTTAGACAGGCCTGGCCAGAAGGAGCTGATGATGGGCCTTGGGGAGTCAGATAAAGAACTTGTCCCTTAAACTTTAGGATCAGAGCTTTGGTCCCCAGTACCTGCATTCTAGATGGACGTCATGACCATCCTGTGGTTCCCTACACCTAGAAAGCAGAGACAGTCTCCCCAGGGCAAGCTGTAGACCTAGACTAGCCAGATTGGTGAGCCCAGGGTTCAAGTGAGAGACCCTGGCTCAGTTCACAAAGATGAGGCTAAGACATCAATCTCTGACCTTCACACACATGCATATGTACCTACTCGCTTGCACATGAACACACAACTCATACCATGTCTAAAAGAACAGGTTTGGTGAATAGACTGAGTGTTGTATTAATAAGTACTCTTAATGGTTGGTAGTTCAGGCCAAAATGTAGTGGCTTCACGTAGTTACCTTTCTGTTTAATTCCCGACTCTGTGGATTGGATTATTGGCCACAGTCGTTTGGAGGTATGAATGGTGGGTCTCTTGCCTTTCCAACATTGGATTGGATCTCCCTGCTTCTGGGATATTTAAAGTGAATCCAGTGAGAACAGAAATCCTTTGAAGAGGATTTATTTACTTCAAATTAGCTGAAAACAAACAAACACTAACAAAGCAAAATCAAAGCAGTCCCCTCGCTCACATTCATTCAACAAAAGTTGCTCTGTTACATGATAGTAGTAGAATTATATTCCATCGAAACTATATTCTCTTTATAGTCTTGTGGCTTGAGAATATCCTCAGGGCTATTATGAAACTCCATGTTCATGAAGTCAAGCAGGCTCCCATTGCTTAATTAGCTCTGACATTCTGGGTGGACTTTGTTTGGAAGTTCTTTCCAGCAACCCCGTTGAAGTAGCTTCTATGTATGCAAAAACCTACTGGAGGGCTGAGAGATAATTCAGTGTTTCAGGCGCTTGCCTGTAGCACCTAAGGACCCATGTTCGATTCCCCAGCACCCACATAAAGCCAGATGCACAAAATGGTACATGCATCTGGAGTTCATTTGGAGCAGCTGGAGGCCCTCGTGTGCCCATTCTCTTTGTCTCTCTTCTATCTCTCTCTCCTTGCAAATATAAGTGAGGGGGGAGACTGTCTAGAGGCATGGCACCCCTCAGTAACAACACACTTGGGCCAGGAGAACCGGGCTGAGTACTAAGATATCCAGGATCCCTTGCCGCAAGGACTAATAGAGACAGCCCACGGAGGAGGATATACAACTGATCTGGGATGGGGAGGGGGGAATTGGAGAATTTGGGATAACAACGCATTGTTTGCCCACTAAATAATGTAACTCATTATGGACAATAAATATATATTTAAAAAAATAAAATAAATAAAAATAAATATTCTTTTAAAAAAACCTATGGGAGGTACAGTTGGGGGAGGGAAGAAAGGACATGATCTGGCAGGAGGGCTAGGAAACCTGAGTCATTGACATCTATTTCTCAAATAGCTAAGTGTTCAATAGGTACAATGAGTCCCCAGGAGGTTCAAAATTAGAGGGAAAGAAACGTCCCCACAGAGGCAGGATTCGAATCCAGACCAGAGACTGCCTTCTTCACACTTACAACTAAATCTACACTTAAACCATATGCAGATACCTCTTTCTAAGTGTTCATAGAGAACTTCTTATAATCATAGGGACTTCTGTCTGGTCCACTGTGAGGTAGAATATTCTAGGATGTCAAGTAGGTCCAGCAGTGAAGCTGTCCAAAGAGAGGGATAGATAAATGGGGTCCTGGAGGAGTTGCCAGTCTGATGACAGAGAACAGCTGAGGCACCTTGAGGTGCTATCATAAACTGAAATTTGAGTTTCAGCAGATGACATGGTAGGTAAGTAGAAGCGGAAGGAAATTGACATGACTTCATGAACCCCAATGCATCCACCTAGGTGCATCTAAATAAATGTTTCAGTTGTCAAAGTTTGATTGGATTCATTTAAAGAAAAATATCCTTTTAATTCTAGCAGGATTAAAGCATGATCAATTCAACCACATGCCTTTATCTCATCTGATTATAGTTCTGTTTTATTAAAATTGTTACCGAATTATATCTTACTATATTCTCATCCATTTTTTGTCTTTCTTTTCTACTTTTAGAGATGTCTCTATTTTCATATCCTGTCACTTGCTCTATGCACGACACCATTCACATAGTGGGTGATGATAACACGTTTTAATTTTGTGATAGTATAGAATTATATTCCATCCAAACCATATTCTCTTTATAGTCAACTTAAACATAGATTTGGTGAGTTCTCGTCCTATGAGTTTAGTTTTTGAGTCTCATGCAGAAAACTCCAACTAAGGGACACACTTGGGCTTTATTGTTCAACAGTCGCTCTGTTAAATGACAGGAGGGACTGGAAGCCGAGCAGCTCAGGGTCCCTGTCAGCATGAGAAATAGAGAATGGTCCTGGTGGTCAGGTGGAGACTCTCCTGTGCCCTCCTCACTGCTCTCTTGCTTCACATTGTTGGTGCAAGTGTCATTTCCACATGTCCTGTGCTGGGAGGCTGGGCACAGCAGACCCTGCTTCCCCATGTGCTCAGGGAATACACACCCTGTCACCCTGGCTGGGCTTGGGTGGGAATAATGAGCCTCTTCTCAGAGTAAAACATGCCTATTTTTCTTCATGTTTTAAATATCTTTATTATAAATAAGTATAAACATTTTAAGAGCAAATCTTGTGATGGGTCCTCATTTCCCTCCTCTCTGTCCCCAACCCACTGGGGTCCTTCCTCGGTGCATATACTGGATCTGTCCATAGGTTAGGAGTTATGAACTGCACCAGAGGTAGACAGGTTTTTTTTTTTTATTCCCCCTTTGTGCATTGTTGCTGAGGGGGCGATGTCTCTGGATATTCTCCCCCACCATGGCTCTTTCATTCTTTCTGCCCCCTCTTCCGCTCAGTTTCCTGAGTCATGGAGGGTGAGTTTTGAGTCGGCTTTGTTGTTGAGATCTTAAGTGTCTCTGGATCTTTGCTCTGGGTTGTGTTAGGTATCGTTGGTGTCTGTCTCCATTGACCTTTCATGGGTTATCAGACTTTCTGTGGTGATTGGTCTCCTGTTTGTCTCGTCACTTTCTCATAGGTTTCATTTGGGCCCTGTGTGAAGGCTAAGTGTGGTTTGTCTCCTGCCAGGATGTCAGCCATCATCCCGTGTCTTGTTGGTGGAATTGGGTTGTCCTGGGATCTCTCTCACTGCCTTCTGAAAAATACAGAGTCTCCATTAGAGAGTGAGATCAGTATAGGTTAAATGAGACAACATTGCTATTTTGTCTAGCTCCTAATGGGTGTAGGCTCTCTCTAGCTTTTGTCCCAGCACTAGGGAGGCAGAGGTGGAAGGATTACTATGAGTTCACCCCAAGACATACATGGTGAATTCCAGGTCAGCCTGGGCTAGAGCCAGACCCTAGCTAAAAAACAAAAACAAAAACAAAACAAAACAAACAAACAAAAAAACACTTTCCTCCTTTTTTTCTTTATTTTTTACCCAGTAATTTGTCTACACTTTAATTCAAATATTTGGATATTTGAAAAAAAAAAGTGTTTTCACACAGTTCTTTCTTTCTCTCCCTCCCCTTCTCTCTTCTTTCTTTCTTTCTTTCTCTCTTTCTTCCTTTCCTTTACTTCTCCTTTCTTTTCCTCTCCCTTCTCCTTCCTCCTTCCTTCCTCCCTTCCTCCCTTCCTTCATTCCTTCTCTCTCTTTCTTTGAATGTGCTTAAAACAGAAATGTGCTAATGTATAATCCTGCTGTCAAATTGCTGGAGAAGATAGATAGATATAGATAGATAGATAGTTAGACAGATAGATAGTTTGATTGATTGATTTTAGATAAAATCTTTGAGCTCCTGGGATGATGCAGTCTGTGGTCTTTTACCATAGCGTAAGGAACAAATTTTATAAGAGGGGAATTGAACCCAGGTTGTTAGGCTTCTCAGGCAAGAACCTTAACCACTGAGTAATCTCTCCAGCCTGGACTTATTTTTTTGAGACAGAGTTTCATATAACCCAGCTTGGCCTGAAGCCTGCTTTGTAGCTGAGGCTGGCCTTGAACTCCTGACTCTCCTACCTCCACCTCCCAATTGCTTGGATTACAGGCACATGCCGTTTTGCCATACTAGATGTCAAGATATGTTAAATCAAATGTCAAAACAAAAATGTTATGATTCCACTAATCAGAGAAGATATTTAGTATTCAAATGTCGATTTGGGGAATACTGTTCTAAGTTTGTTTTATCTGGTCTTAGGAGCAGATTTCTTTCTTTGAAGAAAAAGACTGTGTTCCTTTCTAACTTCTACAGTGCTTTGTATGGCAGGGCACTGTCCCCAAATACTTGTGGTGGGACAAGCTCCCTCCAGCAACAATGAAAGAAATATAGTACCTGTGATTCTCACACCCAAAGGACATCTCTTCTTACAGTTCCTTATAGGAATATCTAGGTAGCCTGGCAGGCAGACCAGCAAAGAAGGAGGGAAACTACCCCTCCTCCCTCTCTTTCTAACAGACCATTTGATGGCCAATTCGAGTGTATTTTTATGCTGAAATTCCCCACATTTATCAAAGGTGATATTAACTCCATGTTTTGACAAAATAAGTGTAAAAAACTTTAATGTTTCATTGTGTTAAATTTAGTCTGTACATGCCTATGTAGACATTCTTAATATTCATATACAAATCTAAAGCCTAAAGCCCCTTCACAATGGCAGGGCATGAACATATTTGTGCCAGGCTTTCCAATATATCAACTTATGGGACTGGATTGGCAGCACACTCATTGGTAATGTGGAGTGTAATACAGATGGATTTTTGTGACTGTATATCGAAACAGGGGTGGGGGATGGGAAGCGCAATCGTGCTTTTGTTTCTTAGGACGAAGCAGAAAAAAATCTGCTCTCTCTATGTACGGGGGAGTTTGTTAGAAGCAAAAATTAAAATAAAGACAGTGATCAGCTAGAAATTACATTGATCTTCATAATATGCTAATATGTTTATGCTTTGAAACTGTATGGATATTTTTACATATATATATAAATCATATTTATATATATTATGCTACAATTCCCCACATCTACCAAAGGTATATATATATATAAATTATAATTATAGAATTAAACATATATATATATATATATATATATATATATATATATATATACCCCTCTATTTTCTTTTACCCCACAGTGAATACCAGTAACTCCCTGAGAAGAACCCTCAATGGAATGAATGGAGGCTGGAAAAATAATATATGAATATAACTCAAAGGGAATATGACCAAAATTATATGTTCATATAACAAAGTTTATAATTCATATATATATTCAAATTTATAAATGTGGGACAGTTTGTTTTATTATCTTTTAAAACTGTGTTTTTTAATTTATGAGAAAGAGAGTGTGTATAGGTGTGTCAAGGCCTCTTCCCATGGCCAGTGAATTTCAGATGCATGTACCACTTTGGGCATCTGACTTTGCATGACTACTGGGGAATGGAACCCAGGCCTGCAGGCTTTCCAAGCAAGTGCCTTTAACTGTGGAGACTTCTCTCCAGCCCTGTTTTCTCTCTCTTTTTTTAAAAAAAATATTTAATTATTGGCAAGGAGATGGGGACAGGAGGGACAGACAGAAAGAATGGGTCTCTAGCTGCTACAAACAAACTCCAGATGCATATGCCACTTTGTGCATTTGCCTTTATGTAGGTACTGGGAATTGAACCAGGACCATTGGGTTTTGCAGGCAAGTGCCTTAACCACTGAGCTATCTCTCCAGATCCTGTTATCTCTTCTTTATTGACCTGGTATATTTGGAAAGGTTCGGTAGGTCCCTGTGTGCGTAGATTGCACTTTCCACAGGAGACTGCTTTATAGTAGACTGTCCTTACATGAATTAAAAACGTTAGTACATTATACAAAGGACAACATTTGACAGATGCTAAGTCAGCTTATTGAAAGCTCTTGATTCCAGAAAATATGGTAAAGTTGGTCTTCTAAATTAATCTGCTTCCCCTGAAATCAATATTCACTTTTGTAAAGACAGGGTTTTACTATGTTGCCAGTCCTGGCTTGGAACTCACAGGGATCTTCTCCTGACTTAAGCCTCAATGTGCTGGCTTCCAGGCTCCAGCCATCATCCCCGCTTTCATATTGTGACTGATGTGACGTCTATGTAAATTGACTACTGACCCAAGAACCTGCCATTGACAGCAGCCTTGAATCTAGAAGAGGTGTTATGAGACGGCTTATCCATATATTTAATATTTCTAAGCTATAAGGACACATACCCCAGCCCAGTGACTACAGCTCTTCTGGGGTTCATATGCTTCCTCGGACTACTTTTGCTCATTTGGGGGATGACAAGCTTCCTGTTTGCAGGGACATCAAGCGCCACAGTGGCCTCTGAAAGTGTGATAAGGAGGAGAATATTGTAAGAGCTTGTTGCAGTCAGCTTTCTAGTTGCTTTGCAGAAAGAACCCAAACAAAAGTGTCTTGTGGAGGAATGGGTTTATTGGGCTTAAGGACTTGAGGGGAGACTCCATCCTGGCAGGGAAAACGATGGCATGAGCAGAGGGCTGGACATCACCTCCGCCACAGTACTGCAAACAGCGGCAGGAAGGTGTGCCAAACTCTGGCAAGGGGAAGCTGGCTTATAACCCCATAAGCCCGCCCCTGACAACACAGCTCTAGTGAGGTTCTAATTCCCGAACTGCCATCAGCCGAGGATCTATCACTGAGAACACATTGATTTGTTTGTGGGAGACACCTGGATCAAACCATTTCAGAGCTGTTGTTATTTTTGCTTATAGTTGATATACATGGAAAGCATGCATGCTTTGAGAGAGATATCTGTGTCCAAATACTAACCCTTTTGAATATTTTAAATGGAAAATTTCCAACAGGAAAAGAAGTGATACACCTGTTCCTATAAGAGACAAATATTCACATGTGGTCAGCAAATGTCTATAGCAGTAAATGAAATGATCACATAGCAGAAAATCTGGGAGTAGAATTTATTTCAAATTTCACTGTTTGTCTTTCTTCCCTGGTCACAATTCCTTTTCATGCATTTTTTCTCAGATAAAATCAAAATATGCCTACACTTTCAGTCACATTATTGGTTGATATATAACCAGATCCTCCAACAGAAACACTTTAAGAAGAAGATCAACCCACCCAATACCTGTAGGCAAAACTGCATAGTGGTCTTACCCTGTATGTTGGAACAAAGAAGCAAAGTCATGGACAGACCAGAAAGGTGAGTCATGTGTACAAAAGTCACTTCATTCTATTCTCTCAGTGGTACATGAATGGGGGGTGCATTAAAGTGAAACATCTTTCTTTGAAAATTGGTTAATGTGACCTTGTGTCTGCTCACCTGTTCCATTCATAAATGATGATTTGGATCTTAAATATTCTGAAACAATATTTTGAATTTTTATGATTGGCTACACAATTTAAGAAGTAATTCTACAATTACACATATACACATATACATGATATATTATACACGCTAAATGCTGTATGCCCTACACACTATATTTATATATGTACACACATATATGTATATAATATATGTGCACACACATTAAATATATATATAGAGAGGAGAGAGAGAGAGAGAGAGAGAGAGAGAGAGAGAGAGAGAGAGAGAGAGAGAGAGAGAGAGAGAGAATGGGCATGCCAGGGTCCCCAGCCACTGCAAATGAACTCCAGACGCATGTACCACCCAGTGCATCTGCCTTTACGTGGGTACTGGGGGAATGGAACTAGGGTTCCTTCTGCTTTGCAGGCAAACGCCTTAATCATCTTTAGCCATTTCTCTCCTTCCACATTTCAATTATTAAATTTACTCAAAAAGTATTCAAGTTTTGTGACAACATGTAATTACATGGCATGTCTGTTTCTATGATCTCTGAACTCTTACTTTGGCTGGCTGGCATGCTCAGAAATTGTCTTGAAATATGACGAGACAGAGCTAACCGCTGCTCAGATGGATGGATAGTTCACCTCGATGCAAAGCCGTGGATATTTGGTTGTTTCTGTTGAGCTGTGAGAGTCTCAACTTCAGTGCATTTCTATGCTTTGGCTAATTTACAGGGTGAGATGCAGCAAGCTGTCTTTCTCCAAGTTTGTTCTCTCTCCTGTGTGTTCCTGGCCCCTCAGACTCCACGGGGAGCTCTATAGTTAGGAGAAATGAATAAATGCATATTAAAACTGATTTGGTTTTATAGGTGAAGCCTGACACGGCAGCATTGAAATTCCTTATGATTAACTCATTTCTTTTCAGATGAGCTTTCCCTAAAACATGACAGCTTGCCCCCCTCCTCCCTGTCTTGCTCTTCCTCCTGTGGCCCCCTCCCCTCCCCTCCCCTCTGCACCCCTTCAGCTTGCAAAATCCTATAGTTCAGAGTTTATACATTTTAGAGTACTTTACAAACAAGCAAGTGCATCTTCCATTCTCTCTCTCTCTCTCTCTCTGTATGTATGTATGGCATGTGTCTTTGTATATTTCTGTGTTGACTGCATGAGGGAACGTTCCTCTCTCTCTCTCTCTCTCTCTCTCTCTCTCTCTCTCTCTCTCTCTCTCTCTGTGTGTGTGTGTGTGTGTGTGTGTGTGTGTGTGTGTGTGTGTGTGTGCAGATGCCAGAGGCTGTAATCAGACATTCCTCTCCATTGCGCTACACTTTCTTTACTGAGACAAGGTCTCTCACTTGAAGCCAGAGCTAGCCAGTCCTTCCCAGGCATCCCTGCCTGCCTTAGCTTTCCAAGTGGACTCCAGGGAGGCCATCATGCCTGCCTGGGACTGACATCATTCTGAAGATCTGAACTCGGTCCGCCTGGTGGTCTTCACGATTGTGCAGTGAACTCTGCCCAGGGAGCCCTCTCCCCAGGTTTTCCATTTTTACACACTTTTTTACAAGCCCTATGGGGGTGTAGCTCTGAACCCAGGATGGCGTCTATGATCATTTCTTAGAGGAAACAAATTCTAATTCCATGAAGCCAACAGTCAGTTATTTCCAACAAGATTTTCCTGAGAGTTAGTTTATTTAGACAATGAAAACCTGTAAAGCACTCCCCCCACCCTTAACAGCTGCAGGTGTTTATAGCAAGCTTCCAAGGAAACACAGAGGCAGGTCAGACATCTTAGAAATGATTTTCAGTGTCTTAGCTTTGCTTTCTACCGAATAGACAAGTTTTGATTTGATAAAACTAGTTCAAGTTGAGAAACACTTTAAGAGGTATTTTACCACAAACTAAAATATTTGAGGTGCAATTCACATACTTTCCTGATAGCATATTCTTGCTGTCTGGACAACTTAACGGTACTTGTGTTAGCTATGGGAATTAAATTATTTTACTAACGTGAATGTTCACAGTAAGCTTTTAGGTATTCAGTGTGTCAGAAGAGAGATTTCCAGAGTTGTTGTCTTTGCCCATTTTGACATACATGGAATATTTTTGTTTCTGTAGATGACAAGGTTTTTTAAAAAATATTTTTATTTTTGTTTATTTGAAGCAGGATGTCACTCTAGCCCAGGATGACCTGGAAGTCACTCTGTAACCCAAGGTGCCTTGAATTCATGGCAGTGTTTCAAGTTCTGCTTCACAAATGCTGCTGGGATTAAAGGCATGTGTCACTATAATCGGCTTAGAATCATATTTTTTTAAATGAAAAATCTTTTCTTCTATCAAATATGACTATTTGAAACCTTAGCAATATATCTTTCTATTAGGAGATGTATTAGGAGCAGTTGTATAAAGACGTAGTAGATTTAGTATGCGTTATTTTAGAACCCTTAACAGACATGTATGTTATAGTGAAATAATTAATCAAATGTCATTATTCAAAATTAACATGAGGTGCTTGCAGGAACTCAGGGTGGGTGAAGAGGGAGGGCCCTGAGGTTACCAGCTCCAACCACGGATAAATTAGTCTGCTTCTGTGAGGCAGGTGCAATGATGTGGGGTGGTACCTCTTCGAGTCTTGTGGGAAATAATTGATATCGTTTATCTGGACCATATAGAGAAATCCCAGCAGGCTTCCAGCTCTGCGTTGTGTACTTTTCCCATGGCCCCAGGAGCCCAGTTAAATGGCTGGATTGTGGGTCAGGGGCCTCGCACCACTGGCTGGCCATGCGTTTTTGCTCGCAAGGTCAGTTAGAAAGAGACTCCCTTTTCATCGGAACAAAGGACCCAGGTGGGATGGCTGTGGCTCTCCATGTCAGCTGTTTTAATGATGGGGGTCACACCAGTGCTCTGGGTTTTTATCAGGAGCTCATTGTGGATTGAAATTCTGCCTGTGTTCCTCACAATCATATTGGGGATGTGATGCTAAGACTTCCTGGGAGGGACTTGGAGACTGAGGCTGACATCCAAGCAACTGTATGAATGTCATCACTTCAAAGCTCTGTTGAGCAGCGCTGATGAGAATGTGTATCCATCAGCAGAAAGATAACAATGCTTTAAGATTTAGCATTTATAGGAATGGAGGTAAATTGTCTATTGATAGCAGGAGCCAGTCTGTAGCAGGACAACTATGACAGGCCATAGCATTTGGGAAGTGGAGGCAGGAGGATTGAACACTTAAGGCCACATAATTCAGCCACACAGTGAGTTTAAGACCAGCCTGGATGACATCAGACCATGTCTCAAAACCACCCACCCTGCAAAATATCTGAAGGGTCAGTTTATGTCTTTTGAGTTTCCACCGGAGGCACAGACAGAATCGGCAAGATGAGGGAGAATTTCAGAAATTAGTGTTAGCGTTCAGGGAAGGATATGGGGAGTGTTCAATTTTCACAAGTCTTATTTATTTATTTGCAAGGACAGAGAGAGAGACAGAGAGAGAGACAGAGAGAGAGAGAGAGAGAGAGAATATTGGGCAGATCAAGACCTCTAGCTGCTGCAAACAAATTCCAGATGCATGCACCACCTTGTGCATCTGCTTTATGTGAGTACTGGGGAATCAAACCTGGGTCTTTAGGCTTTGCAGGCAAGTGCCTTATCTGCTGAACCATCTCTCCAGCCTCTTATTATCTTTTTTACAAAAATATTTCTTAATTTGCAAGCAGAGAGAAAGACACACACGTATATATGGAGAGAAAGGGAGAAAGAGAGAATGGATAAGTGAATGAATGAGATAGAAAGAGACCCTATTTTATTTTCAATATTTTATCACACCGTGGATTCTGATATAAAATGTGTAATGTGTTAAGCGGTCATTTTAAAGAATCCTATGAATTAGAGCTTTAATTAATGTAATTAGAGGACAGTGAAGAGGCAGCAGAAGGAGTCGGGGCTCTTAGAGTGTGAGTCCCTTATGCTTCACGGGTTGGCCACTTGCGGAGTTATTGGAATCTGTTTCTTACAGTTTGGAGGTCTGTGTTTGTTTGAACAAAGGCTGTTGTGCTTGGACACTTGGTCCCCAGCTGGTGTCACTGTTCTAGAAAGGTTGTGGATGTTTGAGGAGGTGGAACCTTACTGAAGAAAGTGAGACTTTATAGTCTGGCCCCATCTCTGTCTGCTCTTAGCTGTCTGAACCCACCAAGACAATGTGATCAGTTCCCCCGTGACCCTGCCATGAAGCACTGGGTCCTTTCTCAAGGTCCTTTAGTTGCTCCTGGGAGGTAGTTTATCCTGGGAATGATAAGATCCAAAGTCCAAGATTGGAGCACATGAAGGTGCAACGTTCAGTGTGGGCTGCTCTCCTTTTTGGGGAGGCATTTTATGGCCCATATTTGGGTATATGCTCCAGGGAAGACAAAAGCTATGTCCTCACATGTCCCAAGAGAGGAAGGGAGAGTGCCTCCTCCTCCAGGCATTTCATAAGGACCCTAATCCCATACATAAGGGTCTGTCTATCCTTAAGATCTTTCCAATGTTTAAAGTCCCTGCTTCTTAATACCACCACACTACCACTGATCGAGACGGCCCACGGAGGAGGATATCCAGCTGACTGGGGATGGGGAGGGGGGTCAATGAGGAATTGGGGATAACAACTCATTGTTGGCCCACTAAACAATGGAACTCATTATGGACAATAAAAAAAACAATGGAATATGGGAGGGGTGTATGTGTTCAGAACACAGCAATATATTTCTATGGTTCCAAGGAGATGAAAATTCTCCTATCTCCTGGTCGGCTGTTTCTTTGAAGCATTTACTGACTGCATGGTACCCTTCTTCTGGCATCTACACACAAATCACGTTTCCACATGGACTTCCATGTCTGCCACCGCTAATCACATGTCACCTGGCTGTGTGAGCCTAGCAGCTTTACCTTAGATACAGCTAACCTGGGGTGAAACCACCAAGGTCACACTGACTCCCCTCCCTCCCCTTAGTGGCCACCAGATCTGTCTCCTAAGTGGTTCAGTCTTTCCACTCTGACACCTCCTTACTTTCTGTGTGTTTACTGGAGGGTCACTGTGTCCCCCCTTTTGGGGTGACATGCAGATATAGGAGTAGAAATTGCCTTTTCCTTCATCCCTCTCCTGTATTTGATCAAACCTACCTAAGGACCACACTTAATACCTCTAATGACTCCCAGCCTCAGCCTGGATGTCTAGATCTGTCTGGCCTCGATTCCATAGAAACAGAAGCCAACGGGGCCACGTGTTCTGCTGCTATGTGCTTTGTGTGGTTCTGCAGCTCTGTGTTGTACCCCTTCCTCAGAGCTCCTCCCAGGGAAACTATGTCCCACATTTCAACCTCAGTCCCCTCAGCATGGTAGCCAATAACCCGTAGAGGTGACACTCAGAATGCATTGCATCAGGACCCTAATCCCATACAAAGGCGTCTGTCCTTATGAGCGTTCCAGTGTTTAAGTCTTCTTAATACCATCACCCTGGCCGTTACCTTTCAGCATTTACCTTTCCGTTATTCTGGGAGATTTGTGTTTTGGAATGAAACTGAACAACAGTGTGACCATTACAATGGTATCCACAGGGCTTTGCCTAGTGTGAAGGGTTACAATTCTTTGTGAGTCTCTCCAGCATGCTAAGGGCTGGATGCCTCCAACGGAGGTCACACCATGTTCTTGTTTACACGTGGGCAAAGTTGGTGCTCACTGTAGGTCTCAAGGCATGTTCATGTGATCATATGGGCTTGGTCTGTAATGTCCAGCATAATCACCAATGAAACAGTCGCTATGACCTTTCCCCCTATAAGACGGCCCTGTAATGATTTTGTAATATTGAATATGATTATGAATATTTTGTTATATAACCAGTTGAATAGATCTATAAACTAGTTTTCGGCCAAATAGTGAGGGAATGCATTTTCATGTCTATAACACTTAAAAACTTCCATCTATGAAGGAGACAGCCATTAAATCTTTAAGCAATTCTACAAATCATGGGCTTTAATATAATAATTTATATTTAATAACTAATAGAAACATGGTTTTCGTTGTCGGGGCAATGGAGAGTACCCAACATTGACCGGGAAGCTCATTGCTATATCATTAACTGTATCATTAATCCTTGATAAAATGAGAGAAGAAGAATGTTCTTAACAATTAGTATTTTAGAATAACTTAAGGAAAGAATATGCAAAATATATTAACAGCAAGAGGATTACCTGCTCGAAATCTCAATGGCACAGGTATTTATCACTGGAATTAAAAGGAATAAATGAAAGAAAATGTCAAGGAAAAAAAAAAAGCACCAGAAATTTCCTTGCTGTATTCAGGTGAGATATTTACATTTTGCCTGTGTTTTCTTTTCTTTTTTTTTTTTTCTCATTAACGGTAGAAGCCCCTGGAAACAGGTCTCTGTGCAGCTTCAAGTGTCCCCATTTCGTTGGAGATGGCATTTCCAATAAGGCCACTGTTTCTTGCAAAGAATATTACATCTCACTAATTGTACTACAAATCCCATTCTTAATTAAAATAAAGATGCGCTTCATAACCACTTGACTACAGAGCTGGTAAATGTGTGTTCTTTCTTGTTTGTTTGGAGAAAGAGGCTCTGGGCACGTCTATTTTTTTTTCTCCCCCCAAAAAGGAGTAGCCCTGGTGAGAAAAATTTACAGCAATTGATTTTGTTTGTTTCTGGCTCCAGTCATAAAAACTCCCAAGCAAAAGTAAATAGTGCTTGTGGGGCCCCGGGCCTTGTGCTTTGCAGGCAGACATAGGCTTTATAATACTGGGGATGCTGAGCAGTAAGGCAAGGTATAACGGTTTCAATCCCATTTGTCTCTGCTTTGTCCAATCCATTGTGCCTAAGCTGGCTATCATGTGACATATTTAATTCTGCCATTTGGTCTGGCTTTTGTTGTCCATGTACTGAAATAGCAAATCGGCTCCTCCAATACCAGCCCTCTCACAGCAGCAATAACAACGCACCACATACAAAGTAGGTTTGAATAACAGTAATGGTGGGAAAATGCCTGACAGGGTTCCTGCTTTGTTCGGGGAGTTAGCGCACTAGAGGGAATGGAGTTAGTCATGTGCTAATATGGTGACCATAAATGGTTCTGGAAGGCATTTTCATTGTCCCCAGAGTTTGCCACGAGAGAAAGCGGGCGAGAAGAAGAAAGACACGTTTGATAGAGTCGTGGAGAATGTTTGAATGGCCACTGGTGTTGGGCATTGTCTTGGAGTGACCTCAATTCGGTACAGTAGAGACCCTCAGAAGCACTGTCTGAAGTCACAATGCCACCATTCTCTTCCATTTAGTAAAAGGGATTAGTTAAAAGGGTGACGTTCCGTGCGGAGAGTTCCAAGTATTCCATGAAACAAAAGGCTCTGAAATGTTTTTGAAGTTATTTTTAATTGAGTTGAACTAATTTAATAAAGGTCCTACGGAGGGGGGGAAATAAAGGAATGTGATTGTTTTATGATTCCTCACAGATGGAGTGGACATTTATAGCATACTTTTTCTTTAGTGTTCCAGAGAACAGTAGTCCCATTTACAACTACTGGTAGCAATTTAAAACTGCTCCAAAATGAAGTCTTTCAAGAAGTTGACAACTTATAAATAAATCTGTCTGATAAAATTGAACATAAACTGCATCTGCGGCTAGTTTGCCAAAATTAATTCTACATTTAATTAGAGATCGCAGTCAAACATATTTAATAAAAAACAGTCTTGGAGAGTAAATCAAGTGAAGTCAGATTTTAGCAGACATTTAGCTTTTTTTTTTCTTTTTGCAAGGAGTGATGAAAAGACCTCACCTCTCTGATTCCCAGTTACATGGTCCTGTGAGCACTACGGTGGACTAGGGAAGCCAGTAAATTCACACTATTTCAAAGGTTCCTTGTCAATTTAGGGTAAAACATTAAAAAATGATCATTTTGAGATTTCTCTAGATTTCATGATTGGGTTTACAGGGATGTCATATTCATTAAAAGCAAAAGTAGTAGGAATTCTAGAACCCAGGCAAAGCTAAGTCCTAAACTGTCCATGTACAAGGACTTGACATTTTTAAAAACGTTTTGAAGATTTATCTGAAAATCAATATTTTTAAGAAGATATAAACCACTGCGTACTAAAGTCATTTGCTGGCTACAGTTTCATTTCTTCCATTGAAAACTTCAAGCACAAGCAGCTTTAATTTTCAAATATTTGTTCTCTCTCTCTCTCTCTCTCTCTCTCTCTCTCTCTCTCTCTCTCTCTCTCTCTCTCTCTCTCTCTCTCTCCATGGTTTAAACAACAAAGAAAAGCTGTGAGTTCCCCAGGGAAGATTGCAAGAATACACGGGTCCATTGGAACACGGCAAACAATATTCTGGAACAAAAGTGACTTCTGGTTCAAAGAGCGGAGTAGCAGGTCTTCAAACACTGGACATTTCAAAACAAGGTCCATAGTCCTGGGCAAAGCTGATAGGAAGACAATAGAAACCCAGCATTAGCTGTAACATTGATAAAACCATGGGTGCCACAGTAATTAATACAAAACTAAAGTCAACATCGCTGGATCTTATTTGTTGAAGAATATGGTGTTACTTTGTAGAAATACGTAGACATTGAATAAGTACTTTATTATATATCATGGGTGATAACAATGCTGTACTTAGTTAATATCAAATTTGGATTCACATTCACTTATTGACTTAGTATTGTGATCATAGAGATGTTTAATGTAGACTAAATATATTTTACACAGATTTTGGTATCATGTAATTTCCAATACCACTTCTGACTAAAATATTCAAAGGTTATTTTTTTTTCAGTTCTTGAGTACCATTTAGACTTTGCATGCTAAATGTCCTTTCAGGAAAAAAAAAAAGTTTTATTGTCTACATATTTTTTCACCTTGCCAGTAGTTTGATCCAAACTTTTCTCAAAGATTTCAAAAAAAAAATAGGACAGAAAAGTTCTTGAATTTCAAACAATCTGTCATTGTTTGGAGACTTGCTACGTAAGCCTGCATAGACTACACACTGGAAAATTACAAGCAGTAGTAAATGTTTATAACACATTTAATCTACTAGTTGCTTTGAATTCTGTCAGACGTAATCATATGTAAGTGCTAATCTGCTATTATTATTTAATCATTGATTAAAATACAGGTCTGCTATATAGGCCATCTTTTGAAAAAATATATATTAAAGTCAGATTATTTCGAAAGGAAGAATAGAGCGGCTCAATGATGAATTAACATCTAATTCATTAATAACATACCCTAAAGGTCTCACCCATTTTCTTAACTAGTTAAGTAGTTAGATCACAAATAGGTAAATATATAGGTAATAGATTTATTATGTATACATACATAACAAGGTGTTTTTATTGGGGAGATGTTGAGGTAGAGTCTCATTCTAGCCCAGGCTGACCTGGAATTCACTATGTAGTCTCAGGCTGGCCTCAAACAAACAGTAATCCCCCTGCCTCTGCCACTTTAGTGCTGGGATTAAAGATGTGCACCACTCTGCCCAGCAAGAATAAGGTTTTTAATGAATGATTTCAAATTAGAAGGAGAAAATTTGTGTTGTATTATGGCTGAAATATGAGGATATCACTGATTCCACCTATGAACAAACATCAGACGAGTGTCCCTCTTATGTAATAAAAATAAATAAAACAGTAAGTATTGTCTGTAATTTAGGAGTCATGTCAAAGATAATGCCCGTGTTGTCATATATATCTTATAGACCTTTGGAAAATAGCTTGAAACTTTTGAATATTTATTTATTTATTTGAGAGAGAATGAATATGGGTGCATCAGTGGCTCCTTCCACTGCTAACAAATTCCAGACTCATGTGTCACTTTATACATCTGGCTTTACATGGGTACTGGGGAATTGAACCCTGGGCCAGCAGGTTTTGCAAGCAAGTGCTTTTAACCAGAGTCCCTAGCCTTTTTTATTTTTTAATTAACAACTAACATCATCTCTGAAATGAATAGTTTTCGAGTTCTGGATTAGCAGTGAATGGGTTTCTTATGGGCTTTGCAGAAAGTCCTTAAAACTATTGATCTGAGGGATGGAGAGATTGCTCAGTGGCTAAGGACCTTACCTGAAAAGCCCAACAACCCTGGTCTAGATTCCCCAGCACCTATGTAAAACCAGATGTGCAAAGTGCGCACATGCATCTGGAGTTTGCTTAAAGATGCTGGAGGAACTATTGCAACTACTCTCTCTCCCTCTGTGTCTCTTCTCTCTCTGATTACAAATCAATAATTGAAAATATATTTTAAAAAAACACCTGTTGATCTGGTCTGATCTGGGGTCACCTTATCTGGCTGAGTCAAGGCTACTCCATCTCTGAAATGTAGATATTGACTGAATCATTCCTAAAGCTGTTTTAGACTTTATTTCTGTCATTAGTCTCCCCTCCTATATTCCTTTTTCTGTTCTTTAAACACATCCTCTGTCTTTTTTATAGTTTTTGGCTTCATGAGGCGACATTGGCCACAGTTCAGCTAACCCAGAGGTAAGCACATTTCACCTCTGAGCAGAATTGCCATTTTGCTTAAGGTCAGATGTAAACAAAAAACAAACAAACAAACAAAAAGAATGATTCAAAAAAGAAATGTGGATATCCTGCCCTTCAAGACATTGCTGTTGAAGTATGTTGTCATAATAACAACATTTCCATTTTAAAAATTCTATTCTGAGAATTAATTTTGTCATCCTCATTCTAGAGGGGTTGAAATTTGGTTGAACCATGTCCAATCAAGTGTATCTAACATATACTACAATGGTACATTCTAGAAAGGGAATGTCAAGTCAGGATCTGTGGATCTGTGTCACAGAGAAAATTGCTCTCCAATAGCAATGTGACTTCCTGGGAGGGGCTGTTCCAGCGTATTCCTTGTTTCTCCAATGTGCACATCAAATTCTGTTCATTAAGAAAATCTACCAATAAGCCCAATGCATATACCAAAGACAAAATAGAAGTCAACTTTATCAGACCACCACATGTGACTGCTATTTATTTTATCATACTATTTCTTAGAAGTCATTTCACCTATGTCCATACAATAGATAGGAAACTTATCTGGCTTCCTAAATTCTAATAATGTCTATACTTCGCCACTCAACGAGAGTACAGGTTCAGTTCTCAATGATTTTTGTTATTTATTTAAATATTTCCAAGTTATTCTTAAGCATTTTCGAAGCTTATGTATTTAAGGTAGCAGGCAGAAATGCTATGGAGTATGTTGCTAAGATTTTAAATTGCTATTTTGAAGCCAAAAACTCGAGACTTCAGTCTTCACTATATATGTGTATGTGTGTGTGTATTTATTTACATTTGAAAACTACCTTTCAAAGAGAAATATCACTCTCTATAAATTAGTAATTTCTTTTAATTGCCCGCAGTGTTTCGGTCTCATGTGGATTTTTGAAGTTTCCCACACCTTTGATGTTTTATTAATTATTTTCAAGGTGGCTTTCTTTGCAGAGAGTAACATACATATTGATTTTACAGATGATAAAGCCCGAGATGCCTGTCTTGGCAGCGACACGTCTTGCAGTCAGATCTAGAAAGGGTTTGATGGTTCTTTAAGCAGTTCTCCAACAGCTAACTGTTGGCTGCCAAAGTCCCATTTAGATAAGTGAAAGGGAAGAGCTTTGAAATTTCACACATTCCCTGTGTGATGGGAAAAACCCAATAGAACGCAGGCAAGATGCAGCCTTTGGAAGGCAAACACGAAGCATCAGAGGAATTGTATGCCAGTCTTGCAAAGGTTTGCAGTCAGGTTTGGTTCAGAAAAGCCCTTTGGAAGCAGCTCCTGGAAGGGGTTGTGTGGTGCGTCGGGAAAGCACCAGATCCAGCCTTGTTCCTCATAGACTGTAAATCGACTGGGGGGGGGGGGGCTTGACAGAAAGTGGTCTGTGTCGTTTACACTGCCACTCTCCCTGATTGATCCAGATTGTTGGAGACATCTCCGTCATATGGCGCTCAGTACCGATTGTTCCAATCTGCAGAAATGAACTTATTTGGCTTGGAGAGTTCCAAGCCATTGGCTGATTTTTTTCTTTCTTTCTGGGTGTCAAAGAGTTTTAAAACATTGACCTTCATCTTCAGTTCCCTGTTGTTTTCTGTGACTCAAAGGGAATGATTTCCAGGCTCTTCCTCACACCTGAGTGATAAGGTTCCCAGCTGATTCACAAGGGATCATGGAAGGGAAAGGCTAAATTCAAAGGATTGTTGGAGAAAAGTTTCTCAATAAGTAAATTGTTCCTGTTTTCATGGGGGATTTAGACTTCTTTAAAAATCAATGCTGTCTAGACTTTGAGAAAGAGAATCAGAAGTTTCACACCAAATACCATCCTGTGGAAGAACTTGCAGGCTTCCCAACTGTTAGAGGAAAAGGCAGAGGTTTGGATTTCTTTGTTTTGTTACCTGTGGAATTCACAAGCCTTCACTGGAATGGAAAACTATTGTCTGCTCTCTGAAGTGGCAAAGGCTGTGCATACTTGTAGTTGTTGGCTGGCGACATTGAGAGAGAGTTTCCTTTTAGACTCCCAGGATGTCAGGATTGTTATAAAGTAAATGGCCAGCATGGAGGCTTGTGGTGCTGGACAGAACACACAGACGAAGGACAGCAGATGGCATTATCATTCAATCCCAAGGATGGCGTGGATTCTTTTTGGCCAGAATCGGATTGAAGTTTCTGGAATTATTCAGTTGGGAGATAATAGAGCATAATAAAAATGAGAGCCGAGAGACCTTGCCAAGTGTTTAATGCTCACTTAAACAAGACTATCTGGAGATAAACCCAAGTTTGGTTTGGGGGACTTTGTAAGGTCTCTCTCCAGGAAAGTTCTCTGAGTGGATGGTTGCCATTTTAATTAGAGGACTATCAAATTACATGTTTTCAGAGATTAAAAACAAATCACCCAGGCTGAGAGGATAGGGATCCCTTACACTGGAGAAAGGAAAAACAAAACAAAGCCTCCTCCATCTACAAGCTGGCTTTAAATTTAATTCAACAAGAATAAAAGTTATACCATTTTCATGATTAGCAAGAGTCCTCTGGAACTTCCCTTAGCCACACTCTCCTCTTTCTTCCTCTCAAATTGCTGATTGCATTTCTTCTGATTTTCTTTTTTTTTTTAAATATTTTATTTAATCATTTTCAAGCAGAGAGAGAGAGAGAGAGAGAGAGAGAGAGAGCGAGCGAGCGAGCGAGAGAGAGAGAGAGAGAGAGAGAGAGAGAGAGAGAGAGAGAGAACCAGGGCCACCACCTCATGGGTCCGACCCATCCATGTGGGTCCTGGGAATTGAACCCAGGGCCTTAGGCACTGGAGGCAAGTGCCTTAACCACTGAACCATCTCTCCAGCCCTCTTCTGATTTTCTAACAAAAGGCACAGATAGGAGGCGGCAATATCTTGCCGCTGCACGAAGGGCAAGGTCTGTTTTCTCTTCACCACCCTTGACATTAGTGTAATTTACCCTGGCCTGTCTCCCGGTGAAAAGTGGTACAGAGTTACCCAGCTCAGTGAAAATCACATGAGAGTTTATGATGACTTCCCTTCCAGTTTGATTTCTGCAAAGGGATATTTGAACACCCCATTTATTTCAACCAGGTCTCCTTTTGTTTCATTGTGACTCAGTTCAGTGTCTACAGTATAATTTTATTAACTACAATAGCATGTTCCTCTAATTCAAGTGGGCAAGGATGCCTTTGCCCTTATATATGTGTCTATCATTTGTTAGCAGGTTTTTTTTTTTTTTTTTTTTTTTTTTTTTTTTTTTTTTTTTTTTTTTTTTTTTTTTTTTTTTTTTTTTTTTTTTTTTTTTTGCTTTCTGAGTTATGGTCTCACTCTAGCCCAGGTTGACCTGGAACTCACTATGTAGAGTCTCAGGTTGGCCTCAAATTCACAGGTATCTTTCTACCTCTGCCTCCCAAGTGCTGGGATTAAAGGTGTGCTCCACCACACCTGGCAAGTACCCAGTATTACAGTTAAATATTATTGTTTCCATCCCTGTTAAATCCAGACAACAGAGTCCTCTGGCATGAGAAGATAGGATTTCTAGCTGATACTCTTATTTCTCAAAAGAAGACACTGACAATATCTTCTTGATTTTTTTCATTCAAGTAGTAGGTGATTAAACATTAAGAAAATCTGGATCCCAGCTCCTAACTGGCGTTGATTACTGATGAATTAAATAGTCTATCAGCAGGAGGTTGGCACTCTTATATTTAAAGAGAAAAATGAAAGCAAACCCCAAAACCCTGAAGAGTCGTAGCCCACTTTCCTGAGTTTCACAACAAAGTCCGAGTGAAATTCTGAGTGGGACACATAACTGATGAGAGACATATGCTATCCTCTAAGGCAAATGCTAAAGGTCAAGTTCAAGAATAGTTGACAGGGCGTTGGAATCCTCCCCAGTGCTGTGTTCATCCAATTTCAGTTGCTATCACGAAATGCCCCTGGCAATAAACTTATAAGGAGAAGAGGTTTATTTCAGCTTGTGGCTAAGGTATATGCTCTAATGCCCCATTGCCTTTGAACCTGTAGCAAAGAAGCATGTCCTGGTGACAGGTGGGATGTGCTGGTCAAAGACACCTCATGGTCAGGGTCCCACAGTCCCTTTCAATTGTATGTCCTTAATGATCTAAGTACCCCCTGTCGTGGTTTGATCCAGGTGTCCCCACAAGCAAATGAATGTGTTCTGATAGATCGATCCTCAGCTGATGGCAGTTTGGGTTTTACAACCTCGATGAAGCTGTGTTGTCGGGGGTGGGCTTATGGGGTTATAAGCCAGCTTCCCCTTGCCAGTGTTTGGCACACCTTCCTGTCACTGTTTCCAATGCTGTGGCGGAGGTGATGTCCACCCTCTGCTCATGCCATCATTTTTCCTGTCAGGATGGAGTCTCCCCTCGAGTCCATAAGCCAAATAAACCCATTCTTCCACAAGCCGCTTTTGCTTAGGTTCTTTCTGCACAGCAACTAGAATGCTGACTACAACACCCCCCCCACTAGGTTCCATCTCTTAGACGTTACACCACCCCCAATAGTACCAAACTGGAGACCATGGTTATTACACAGAAGCCCTTAGGATCCGCATTCGCCCATATGCAGTCAAGTTTTGCTCATGGAAAAAAAATGTAAAGATTCCTTAAATATTGAGCTTTTTTTTTGCACAAAAATTTACAGACGTAAACATTGAGGCTGACACCAGGTTTGTGTGGGAGTAAGGTAAATTTGGGCTGAATGACTGATGGGCTGTTTGGTTGTAAACATTCGATTCCATATTGCAACTGTCTGTCGGTTCTCTTGTCATTAATCAAACAGGTACTGAAACATACAGCAATGTTGAACTTCATTCAGTGCAGTTAGTTTTTGTAATCCTCACTGGGAACTATCCAGGTCCAGGTGGTAGCTGCTTTTCCCCCACCTTGATTTAAGATTATGAAGTCATCATTCGCCGTCTTTCTATAGAGTGAGAATCTGAGTACACAGGTTGGATACCACATGGTGGGCTTAGAACATCTATCTGCCAGATGGTGGACTTAGAACATCTGCAAGATGGTGTCAATGCCCTGTTCAAAAATCTCTGATATTATCCAAGTGTTGGAAGAAGAAAATGTCTATGCATTTGATTCTTGGTTGTATCCTGATACAGGATGAGTGACAGCTATTTTTCTACCTTTGGAAATACCTTCAAATGTGGACAAGAAAGAAAATTAGAAAATAACAACAAGGAGACATAGTACTAGGTCCACTTATACCTTTTCTGTGTTCAACTTGACAGGTGCAAAGGATCAACACATTTTAACTATGTGTTAGCAGGTATTCAAGTAGCTTTCGAGTCAACTCGATTTCTAGTGAAGTAATTTGACTTTAAACCTCTCAGACAGGAAACTTGAGTCTGATGCTAAAATCAACCTCTAATTTTCTGTGCGAACATCATCTTAGCAAGTTCATTCTTAAAAGTCATGCTGAAAGGATCTAAATAGTATTAGAGAAAAGAAAGGATAGAAAGAGAGAAAAAACAACAACATGGAATTCATGGATTTTCCTAAACATTAACTTGTTAGCCCTGTCAGATTATTTCAGAAGTTTATTAAGAAACCTAATCATAAACTGGGTGTGGTGGCGCACGCCTTTAATCCCAGCACTCAGGAGGCAGAGGCAGGAGGATTGCCATGAGTTCAAGGCCACCCTGAGACCACATAGTGAATTCCAGGTCAGTCTGGACTAGAGTGAGACCCTACCTCGAAAAACCAAAAAAGAAAAAAAAAAACTTATCATAAATGTTCCATGTTTTCTCTGTTTTTCTGTATTATTTTCTTAAGTGTTAACTTTGACAATCCCCAAAGATGGAGCAGGAGTAAATAGATAATAAGTCAATGGTGTCTATTTCTATGTCTTTAGACAGATTCTTCCATTTATTTTGTATGATTCCCTCTTTTCCTTGCATAAGATACCGTAAGTATGTGATTGGAACATGTGTGCCGAGGAAAAGGTCTACATTTGAGTCACTGTTGAAAAATTCGAGTTGCTAATGCAGATGTGTGTTTGAGAATGATGGATGGTCCTTCAGGGACCCAGAAGGGTTTGTATGGATTCTCAGACCTGGTTGACAGTTTTATTGAACATGGCTGTAAATCCATGAAAGAAAGCTGTAAGTACATTTCTTGTCATCTTTAGAGCAATGGTAAGTTACCATCCCTGTAAATGAACAGGCTATTTTTTATAAAACATATTATGGATAAGGTGTTGAAATGGTGTGTGTGGGTGGGTGGGGGTATCATGTTCCCAGATATGTCCCAAAAAGATGTTGACTATTCAGAGTCCCGATGGAGGGAAGAAGATGGAAGATTGATACAAGATCACCCATCGAGGTTAAAATTTAAATTGGCAAACCCTCCTGTGTTGCTAGTGGGTGTGTTTGTTTTTAGTGGTTATTCTGTACGAGGTGTTTATTGACTGGCAGGTTGATGCAGGCTATATGCTCTAAGAAGCAGATAAACTCGGGTTCTCTAGGTGCGTCTGCTGTTTGCTTCTTCTAGAATAAACATTACGGTTCCTGATGGAGAACAGCTGGGAGGCTTGCATGTCGGTGAGCTTCTCTTGGGCACAAAGGATGAACTCACCTGTGTGCCACTAGCTGGCTTGACTAGAGAGTCTACCTATCTCAGCTTAAAATGTCCGAAGAAATACCCCCGTTACACACACACATACACGCACACACTACACACACACATCTCACATACACACACATACATGCACACACAAAGACACACATACACACACAGACACATACACATATACACACACACATATATATATACACACTACACACAGACACACACATACATATATATACACACAGACTCACCACACACACATACACAGACACATACATGCACACACACACACACACACACACATACACACACACATACCCCTTCTGCTTTAGCCTGCTCTGAGCTATGCATTACAGGACATTTAAGCATTCTCTCTAAGTGACATGCTTCTCTCCTCTGTTCTTTTGCTTATCCTTCCTGTGAGGTTAGGGTTGAAGAAATCACTCCTAGCAACTGCCAGAGTCCAGTTTGGCAATGAATTCAAAATGGGAGTAACTTAGTTATTATTCATGTAGGTAATATTTTATAGTTATTCTTTAAGGCAGATAATGTACTTTGACAATGATGTTTTAATTCATTTGACTCCTTGGGGGTTAGAACCTCTCATAGAGAAGTTGGTAAAACAGTACTTGTGGTCACAAGCCTGGAATGGATATGAGCGGCCATGGATGTATTCCTCCCACCAAAGAATTTCGGGGCCTGGACAAGGCTCCTCACATCTCCTTGAGCCCACCGCTCTTCCTGAAAATGAGTGTTTAAGCTGGGTGGTTTTCCTTCTCAAATCTCCCAGCTGAAGTGGCTTCTATAACCATCTTGAGTTTTGAGATATGACCTGCCTGCCCCGAGCTCATCCCTCTGTCTCCCACAGTAGGAATTACCTGCTGAGTAAATTGAGGTGCTCAATTATACAGAAGGACATGTGCTTTAATCACGCAGTATTCTGTAGAGCTATCTTTTCTCTCTTTTCAGAAGCACATATTTTAGTAAGATTCTACGTCTCAGCGGGTTGATTCTTCTCTTGCCAGTGAAATATCCGAGCATCTCCAGGAAAGAAACTTTGCTGTTTCTTCTTCCCCCTTCTCCTCTTAACACATTACAGAATAGTTGTCACAGCTATTTGAAGTGTTGATAAACTTATCAAATTCAGCTGCGAACTTATTTAGAACTCTTGCGGTTTGATGCAGTAGAAACAGAACACAGTTAGCTCTTCAACAATCATCATGAAACCCAAACTCCAGTCCACATTTCAGCCTTCTTTGGCTCAGAGCCTTTCAGCAGGTCATCATGTGATTTCCTTTCTTGTCCTCATCTCTGAGGCCTGGGGAAGGATTGTGTCCCACGGAAGGTTCCCTCTGCCCTTGATCTTCAGTTCTGGAAAAACTGCCACTGGAGTGATGGACAATTTAGCTTAACAATTTTAACATGAGCTCTACCCATTCTTAGGAGGACCTTCCTTCCTTCCTTCCTTTTTTCCTTCTTTCCTTCCTTCCTTCTTTCTTTCCTTCCTTCCTTCC
>PVHP010002195.1:36817-54619 GCA_004024765.1 Zapus hudsonius | reverse complement strand
CTAAGGCCCCGGGTTCAATTCCCCAGGACCCACATAAGCCAGACCCACAAGGTGGTGACCCTGGTTCTCTCTCTCTCTCTCTCTCTCTCTCTCTCTCTCTCTCTCTCTCTCTCTCTCTCTCTCCTTGAAAATGAATAAATAAAATATTTAAAAAAATCAGTAGATAAATCCACTCACAGTTTAAATTCAGGAGGGTTCTTTAGTTTCCTGAGCCGTCTGTAGATCAGAGACAGCCATGGTCACCTACTGGACAGAACAGTCAAACACATAGCCCAGAACCTTCCACAGAGAATAGTGTTGACCCTGTGACTCACACTATTACTATTTGCTGTGTTTTTATTCACTGGAGTCTATTTGAGTCTATATTCTGGAACCAATGCCTAAGTGTGGTCAGTGTGACAGACTTGGACATTCAGATGCCATCTCATGTTGAGAAAATGACTTTCCTTTTCTCTGTAGGGATGGACTGAAGGCCCTGCCTTATGGTAACTTATGGTAAAATAATGCAAAGTAAATTTCTAGCAAAACGTTTATCTTACATGGGTCAAACATATTTGTTCTTGGTAAAACTAACCGACCAGTGAAGTTTTGTTGGAGTTTGTAAACATGGCTCAAACAAGCTGTGGTGACGTCAGTATGCTGTCTACTCTGTGTGTGACAACAACGATGAACATATAGATGAAAATTCTTTGAGCCATATACCTAAGACCTTTTGTTTATAAATTATGTCTAGAAATGTTTGTTTCCGTTCCCAAATATAAATATATTACATGTTACAACTGTAAAATTTTCAGTCAATAATCATATTTTTAATGCCATGGCTTCAAAAGTCCTCTATGAAGGAATAGAAAACTTGAAAAAGTCCTCTATGGTGTGTTTTCAACAGCAATAAAAATGAAATAGAACCCCCTGTCTCCAGGAAGCTCAGTGATGTCATGGAATACTTCCTCCAAAGTTTCATAGGTTTCAGCAACCCATTGTTTCAATTCGGCACACCATGTTGGAGAATATTTATTGCCTGCCTACTTCTCCAACCCACTTTATTCCCTGGTGCAAATAAATCTATGCAGTATGGAATATTGTTTCACCAGGGTCTGGCCAAAGGGTTCTGGTAACTTCCATGGCCTCTTCCTTCCTATATTTTTCTGGGATAAGGGATTGCTGATGATAGGTCCCAATCAAGGCTTATTTAGGACTGGATGTGTCGGGAAGGGTGGAGGTGGTGATGGAGAGATAGAATAAGCATATACTTACCGTGTTTGAGAGTAAAGAAAGTCATCTTGTGTCACAGCTGGTAAAGGCATTGTTGGTGACGATAGTATGAGATTAGCATTGGTACCACAAGGCTGAGACAAAGCGGGGCTGTGTGAGGGACCAGAATGTTTGCTCAGAGGAGCTTCCCCTCCACTTGTTGACAGATTTAAGTGGTGTCAGGGAAGGCCTGGTTGGCTCCTCCCCTTGACTGTCAGGAGGCGAGCAGTGCAATCAAAAACGATTATGTGGGCGTAGAGCATGAATTCCCTATTTGTGTTAGTAGCTGTCCTCGGTGTGGGGACTTAATATTGAATGGACTCCAGATTTTGTAAATTACAATCACAGTGTTTATTTAAATAGCCTGTGGGGACCATTAAAGCATTTTAACTTTTGCTCCTATGTTTCTCGTGTTATGAAATCTTGAAGCACATCGAGAGGAAAGAAAAATCTAAGCTTATAAAGGCAGTAGAAGGCTGAAAGTTCACCCCACTGCCAAAAATCCTTCCAGGGTCCCAGTGCTCTGAAATAAGGTGGGCTACTGTAATCTCTCACTGGGGAATCTGTAGGTTGCACAGGTAGAGTGACCTGCCCCTGAGCAATGAAGATACCTTGGTTGGGGCCTTTTTTCTGATCCCAGATCTCAGCTTCCTTGGCTGAAGTCTGTTCTTCTCACAGTGACTTTTCTGCTAAAAGCTATTTTAATCCCATCCTTGCTATGAAGTTAATCGCCTTTGTAAATTTGGAGAAAGCAAAACAGTTTCTTTTCCTCTCCTGTTGAAGCCTACATCAGTTGGGTGGGCAGGGCCATGACCTGGAAAAGCAGAGAAAATGTGAACACTTATTTCTATGGCATGGATTTGGTCAGGGTGGTGGTTGGCACCTGTGGTCCCAGCAGGAGCTGGGCCTCGAGTTCCAGTTCCACCTGGGCTACAGTGAGAGGCCCTGTTACAACCCAAACAAACCAACAAACAACAACAGAGAAGGAAGGGGAAAGCAGGGCTATGTCTTCCTTGTTTTGATTTAAAGCACAAATTGTCACTTAATCATATCATAATTTAAAAAATATATTTTTATTTATTTATTTGCAAGTAGAGAGAGATAGAGACAGAGAGAGAATGGGTGCACCAGGGCCTCCAGCTGCTGCAAATGAATTCTAGATGCATGTGCCACTTTGTGCATCTGGCTTTGCATGGGTACTAGGGAATTGAATCCCGGGTCTCAGGCTTTGCAGGCAAGCGCCTTAACCACTGAGCGATCTCTTCAGCCCCCATAAAGAAATTTCTATAGATGATTCAGTTTCTTGAGGAAGATATTTATTTACCTATCTATTTATTTATTATGATTTGGAGGAAGGGTCTCACTCTAGTCCAGGTTGACTGCTGCTCACTCACTCTGTAGTCCCAGGCTGACCTTGAACTCCCAGAGGTCCTCCTACTTCTGCCTCCTCCTTAGTGCTGGGATTAAAGGCCTATGCCACCATGCCCAGCTTCTAGGAAGACTTTTCCTTTTTTCTTGATTAGACTGTAAATCTGTTGTGATATTACCAGTCTGTCACGCAGATATTTCTTGAAGACTTATGCTTTTTTAAAATAAATTATCTTTATTATCCACATTTAGATACACTGAATGAGCAATTAATGTGTTGGTGTCCCCATTTCCCCAATTTTCCTCTTCCCTGTCCCCAATCAGCTGAGTAGCTTCCTCTATGGGCAAGCTGGTGGATTTATGCTTATTTTTTAATGTGTTTTTTTTCCAACTTTCTATTAACTTTCTTGTGTTTTGGTTAATGTTTGGTCTATACTGACTGGGGGATTTTTCCTTCTCCCTAAATGTGTCTTGATGCTTGCTTCTTCAGGCTCCGCTCTGAGGGAGAAGACGAGGTGTGTCTTGTTACACTGGTACTTCTATATCCGTTTGCCTCGAATCTATAGTAGGGGCAATGCCTACCTATCTGTATAAAAGCTTCGACCTTTCTCACAGTACGGGCACGATGGGACTTGTTTTGCTGAGAGAATGTGTAAACCAATAATGGATTTTAAGAATGGATCACCTCCAACCAGCTTCCAGACCTTTTAACTTCAGTCAGACCACATGTGTGAGAAGCATCTGGAACATCACATGTTTGCTAAAAGGTTCTTCTCCACTGTCATCATCGCATATACCCTAAGGTTGATGATGTCTTCTGAGCCTGTCTTTTAAAAATGCATACACCTGTGTGTGTGTGTGTACAAATTTGTGCATTTTCATGTGTGTATGGTTGCACATCTGTGTGAGGATGCATGACATCAGAAAGAAATCTCAGCTATCATCTCTCCTAGGCTATCAACCTCCTTTGAGACAGGGTCTCTCACAGGCCTGGAATTCACTACATAGTCTAGGCTGGCAGGTGAACCCCAGGGATCTGCCTGTCTGTACCTCCCCAGTGCACATGCCACACTGTCCAGCATTTTCATGTGAGTTCTGGGTTTAAATCAGGTGTTTTAGTTTGTGAGGCAACCAATGTAGTAACCGAGCCATTCTTCCTTCTCCCTAAATGGTCCCTCACGCCAACATCCTTTGCATTTCCTGTTTCTCCATATTAAAACCAGAAGTTTTGATTTCTCTTGATGGAATGCTCCAACTTTTCATGAACCTCATAGCGAGTACCCATAATCCCGTGTTTACTGACCTCCCTGGTCAAAAATCCAGAAAGTTAGAGAAATTTCAGGACATCTAATTCCTCTTTTATTTTCAACCTTTAAGTTTGGTCAAGAACTGGTCCATTTATATTTTTCATTCTTTGTTTTACCTTCTTAATTTTCACCCCTTTCTCTCTGTCTGTCTGTCTGTCTGTCTGTCTGTCTGTCTCTCTCTCCAGAGCTTCCCTTCTGTCTCTCCCTTTTGCTCTCTCCCTCTTTCATTTCTCGTGTTCCGATGGCATAAGTATTGTGAACTTACCATAGAAGAATCAAGCTATGTAGAAAGGCAGTAAATAATCGATCCATCTCAGATTAATAAAGAGCTGTGTATATTTCTGACTATTAATTACATATAGTTAGTTAAAAGAATCTCCATCAGATTTAAGAGTTATATAAAATGATATATCTCTTGTGTTTGATAGACTTCTAACTTCTAGGAACTATCTTCCCCAAAGTACATCTCATTAAAAAAAATTTGGTGTGTGAGTATGTATCATGTGAAGTCTGCCTGGATGAGCAGTATATGTGTGTGGTGTATACACACATATGTGTGCAGATGTATGCACCCCATGCTTATCCAGGAGGGGGCAGAGGAGGCCATCGTGTTTCCACCTCTATTCTTCTTCTGCCTTATGTCCTTGGGAAAGACTGTCTCTTTGAACTTGGAGTTCACCTCCTGGGCTCCAGGGCATGACAAACCCAGGTTTTTCCCTGGATATTGGGGATCACCTTGGGGCTGCTGTCTCATACAATAATCACTCTTCCCCAACATTAAATGATTGTTCCCCATTTCTATCCCTGAGTATATTTTAACTTAAATGTTATTTAAAGTGACCAGAGTTAAGGGCTGAAAGTGGATCTGTATGGCAGTTATGTACTTTACTCAGGCAAACCTTTTGCTCCTGGTTGTTTTGACTACATTACATTTTGCTGAGCCTCCGGATGGTTTTTAGAAGGTTTAGAAGTATCCAGGGAGGTGCCTGCCACTTTCATTATTCATACCCAGCTCTTTATTTTTATTTGAGACATAAAATAAAAGCACACCCTGGCTTCTCCTCAGACTCGACTGGCATTCATTTTCAAAACAACCCCCAAACTGACCAAATGGCAGCCAGACAAGTTTTTCTGAGAGTGAGTCATCATTTCATGTCAATCAGGGTTCATTTATGGAAGCATTAAATTGTGCTTGTGAGCAGGCCATCTTTAGACAAATTAAAACGGGCTGGGATGTGCGAGGGCCTGGAACAAAGGGCTGAAAGGAAAGCTAGGGTGATGGTGTGACTCAAAACCCATGCCTTGTCTTCTGAATCAGAAGGATTCTTGCAAAACCGTGACAACTTTGAGGCGAAAGGTGAAGTGGGCTCTCTGATCACTTGTGTGGGTCCCCTTTGTGCCAACGTGGGAAATTACCCTTCCTACCCCCGTACCTGTCCCATTGATTAGTTGCAAATAAATGGCACGCTTTGCTTCTTGTGTCTCTTAACATTTTTTAAAGACCGACTGTGGATTTTAACTACTGGAATAATTTATATGAGGCATCATTGTTGCAGGAATGTGTTCAGGAAGTGTTTCAGGAAAAGGTCAATATGTTATTATTCTATTGTTACTGTATTCTCCTTCTTTTACTCATTTCTCTTTTTCTTCCTTCTTCCCTTCTTCCTGTCTTCTTTCTTCATTTTCCTCCTTTCTTCTTTACCCTCCTCCTTCCCCTCTTCTTCCTCCTCCTCTCCTTCTGTCTCACTGTTATCTTGGCTATCCTCAAACTCTCCTCACAGATCCAGTGGCTGTGAACCTGAAGTCTTTTGTCTTTGGCACTGTGATCACTACTCTGCCCAACTTCCACTCAGGTCTTCTGACACACCTCGAATACTGTCTGTCTAGACATGTACCCTCTGGAATTTGCAACTTATTCTATTTACACCCAAACAGCAGCAGTTCTGATGTATGTGTATATATATACATATATATATATATAATATTTTATTTATTCATTTTCAAGCAGAGGTATAAGAGAAAGAGGAAGAGAGAGAGAGAGAGAGAGAGAGAGAGAGAGAGAGAGAGAGAGAGAGAGAGAGAGAGAGAGAGAGAGGAGAGTGCACCATGGCCCACCACCCGGTGGGTCTGGCTTATGTGGGTCCTGGGGAATTGAACCAGGGGCCTTAGACACTGGAAGCAAGTGCCTTAACTGCTGAGCCATCTCTCCAGACCCTGATGTTTATATTTTTGTCCACTCTTTTTCTTGAGATTTGCATTTTTAAACCTAGAAGAAGAATTTTTGAAGGGATTCATGCTTTCAGTAGGCATTTACCGGGCACCCCATAAATTTCTTCACTATAGGTTGAGAGAAGATCCAAAATCTCAAAGCATCTGAAGATGCAGAGGATCTATCTTCTAATTTGGATTTTCAAGCTACACGTAAGGAGCAGCTCTGTGTGGAAGGAATATGTGGATTTCCCGTTGCAGGTCCTGAAGTTTCCCCACCCTTCAATGTATTGTCTTTTGTGCCTTGTGCATATTAGTTCAAAATTTCAAATTTTGACTATTTCTTAGGTAAGAACATATATACTACTAAGAAATTTCTCATTCTTTGTAAAGGTAATATATACCATGTTCCCAGCCACTAAAATAGGATATTAATTAGTATCCATATTTATAGTGAGATGCCTTCCACTGAGAATGATAAAGAGCTCCTGTAGTAGTATTACTTATTATATATTCTGGAAAGTTCTGAGACATTGAAAAATAAGTGGGTTAAGTTTATTTTCCAGTTACTATGTCTGACTGTATCTATGCATTCCTTCATTCTTTCATTCTGTGGACATTTATTGAGACCTCATTCTATACCAGCACAGGACAGGCCATTAGCTATAAAACTATGAATAAGACGTGCTCCCTACGCAAACATGAAGTAAACTATAAGCAATTACCCCTCCAAAATGAATAAGGGTTTATTCAATGACTTCTAAACTCTGACAGTTACCAGTGGAAAAACTGGTTAAAGTGAGTGTGTGGGTGAATTCTTCAGAAAAGGGTTGAAATTTGTTATAGCTACACATCTGGCAGTGTTTAAGAATTATGAATGATTTCATGTTTCCATGGACACATGGTCCATTATGGCACATTATGTAATAGCCGGGGTTGATAAAGCATTTTGTAATGGTATAGCAGGCTGCCTCTCTTCCTCCTTTTCTTTCCTCATGCACACCTGAAGTCTCACCATATTGTATCCAGGAGTTATTGTTAGGTCAATTTTATTATCAGTAGTGATTGTAGTAACTCCCATCTGGAGTTGAAGAAAGCGGAGACTTAAAATAACCTGCCCATGGCGAGTCCACTAAAGATTGGCCGAATATCATTGCAGAATTCTCTGTTCATAAAGTTGCTGGGCCTCAGAACTTCTTCGACACATTGCTACCCTGGACATTTTGTTAATTTGTTTTCTTATAACCTTGTGTGATGCCTCACATAGGCAGTAGTTGTTTTCCTGGCTGGCTCTACTCTTCAGAGCCCCCTGTGGAAAGCTCTGAGAAGGCCCCCAGCTCCCTATTGCCCCCCTCTTCCCTACTCTGCTCTTCAGTAATTCCATGATTTTTTTCTTGGCTGGGATTGAAGACACTGAAAGGCATTGCTTCATCCTTCCCTGATTCATGGGACCATCTAGAGCTAATGATATTTGACAAACAGTTCAGCTGATTTCATTCGGGCAAGGACCTACATGGTCCTTACACCTCAGAGCATTTCCTAAGACAAGCCACACACTCACCACTCAAAGATTCACTTGGGCAAAGCCTGAAAAGGCAGGAAAAATTATAGGCGGAGATCCTTGAGCCTGGAACACAGCTATACTGGTTAGCATTGCAGTCCAAAGCCATGGTATGAAAAAATTTATTTATTTGTATTTTTAGGCCTTCAAAGAGAATTTTTTTGTTTTGCTTGTGTGGGTCAGGTCCCGTTCTTGTCCCTTTCTTATAACTGCTATACATCAACCCCCATCTCTGCTCTTAGCGTGTGGGTTGGCCCTCTGGTCCTTGGAGAACACAGTATGATTTTTCTGTCATTAGGATGATACCATCTGATGACAATTGCTTGATTCTATCGTTTTAATATGGTTTGATTTTTAGATATATTTTCTCTCCCAATTTTTCTCTCTCTCCAAAGGCTATATTAAAATAGAACAGAGCTCCCGTTGAAGTCATTCTCCACAGAGCAAGAGAATACTTTATACAGTAATGACTCCTGCGCAGTGTTTTAATGTCCCCATGATCGACACTGGGGCTCACAAGAGTTCCTCAGGACCCATTCACACTGCTCCCTTTATAGGGCTTGTTCATGGAAGGGACTAGAAAGTTCTTTCTGTTGTGTGGATGCCGGGGGTATGAGGCTTGTCTTAGAAAACTACAGTGACTCAGTTCTCATGGTGGAGCCTGAACTGTCCCGAGACTTTTGGGGAACATGGAAGGAAGGTACAGTAGCAGATTGCTTAGGTTTTTGTACCGCCTCGTGCTGAGAGCATCACACTGAAATTGACATTGCCACTGTGACAATAGCAGAATAAAGTGTGGTGTCAGGGGTTTTTTTTTTTTGAACAACAATAACAAAAAACACGACTTCTCTCTGACCAATCATTTAGATGTGTGACCACACAACGGCACATGACAGTGATTGATAGTTTGATCTTTGAATGCCTTAGAGATACACAGAGCCCAAAAGGAGATGCTGAAATTTGGGAAAAATAGATGACAATTCCTAATTTTTTTTTTCCCTGTGATCTCTAATGACCCCTGTCATTCCTTCACCTTCCGGTCTGTTTGAAGCAGTGTTGCATTGTGCTTCCAGCTTCCAGAAGGTTCTCCTGCCTCCACCTCCCCTCTCACCAGGAGGACATGTACGTACTGAAGCATGTGGTTTTTATAGGGATGCTGGGGTCCTGACCTCAGATGCTCATGCTTGGGGGTCCAGTGCTGCTGTGTCAGCCCCGCAATTCAAATTCCGTGATCATAAAGGGCAGAACTGCTTTTCAGTCTAATCGATGGCACTTCCAGGAGTTGTCTAGCTTCAAGGCCAACTAGATCCTGGGGCTCTGGGGCTCTCCCCACTTCTCTCTTTTTCTGTGTTAGCTTCTATTCTGGGCACACTTCATCCTGATGCTACCTTGCCTTCCCCAAGCAGATCTGCCTTTGGAGCTTTATAAAAAGTCCCACATAGATCACCAACCTTGTGGCTGGATAGGTGAAGTCCTTATTGTGCCCAGATCAGGGTCATTTGCCCACCTCTCATGGGACAATGAAGAACTCATTTTTTCACAGGAAAAGAAGGCACTTTAGGGGCTGGAGAGGTGGCTCAGTGGTTAAAGGTGCTTGCTTGCAAATCCTGATGTCCCTGGTTCAATTCCCCAGTCCTCACATAAAGTCAGATGCACAAAGTTGCCCAGGAGTCTAGAGCTTGTTTGCAGTGGCAGGAGGCCTTGGCATACCATTCTCTCTCTCTCTCTTTCCTCTCTCTCTCTCATGATCTCTCTCTCTCTAGTAAATAATTAAATATTTTAATATTTATTTATTTATTTTTAAGCAGAGGGAGAGAGAAAGAGAGAGAGAGAAAGAGAGAGAAAGAGAGAGAGAGAGAGAGAGAGAGAGAGAGAGAGAGAGAGAGAGAGACAGTGAGCATGGGTACACCAGGGCTCTTGCCACTGAAAATGAACTCAGATGCATGTGCCATTTTGTGCATCTGGCTTACATGGGTACTAGGGAATTGAACCTAGGTCCTTATGCTCTGGAGGCAAGTGCCTTACTTACTGAGCTCAAGCTGATCTGGAATTCACTATTTAGTCTCAGAGTGGCCTCTAACTCTCAGTGATCCTTTTACCTCTGCCTCGCAAGTGCTGGGATTAAAGGTGAGCACCACCACACCAGGCTTCTAAACATTTTTTAAAAGGAAGATATTTTACCAGAAGAGATGCTAGGCAAGTCAGATCAAAGAGTCTCCAAGACAAAACACCCCCTATTGTCTCTCTTTTACAAGTGTAGGCACTGTGCTGAGCCTCTCATACTACATGTATGGAGGAAGATATACTGAAGTCACATTCTATCCACTTGCAAAGTCCACAGACCCAAGAGGTGTCCTGGTGGGCAGAATGAGGAAAGATTCAAATATCCAGCTGTGATCCCTTCCTCAGACCACTGACTGGCTCTGTCCCTTTTGGAGAGAGCATTAATCCTTCCAGCCTCAATTCCACTGTGGATTAATGGGTGAATAATTATACCTGTTTCACAGGGCATCACAAATATTAAAGGCTGGAAATATATAGACTGCTTTGATTAATTCATGGGACACAGTAAGTGCTAAATAAATGCTGGCCCTTATTTTACTCGCTATAAAACTATCAATCTAATAGCTGTTTGGATTTTTACTGTTATTTGCTGTTACTCCAGGCAGAAATCTGAATTCAAAACCTGACCAGACATGCTTAAAAACCCCCAATTTCTTCAGTTGCTCAACATACATGGCCAGCTCCACTCACGCAATTTATTAATGTGTACAGCAATATAATTTTGATGATTGCCAATAAGATTATTGTTTTACTGTTTAACTAGTTCACAAAGCTGGGAATGCATAAAGGAGGTGCATTTCCCCCACTCTATCCATTATAGTACTTAGAAAATTGTATAATCAATGTATTCTAACTACTTTTCTCTTCCTTTTCTATTTCTGTTTGAACATTTGTAGGCCGTGTGCATGCATGTGTATACTATGAACATGTTCATATATGTGTCCTCATGTGTACCTGTTGTTCAAGCTGGAAGTTGATAGCACGTGTCTCCCTTGTCTCAATCCTTCTCCACCTTATTGTTGAGACAGTTTCTGATTTGACCAGCCTAGCTGGCCAGCAAGCTCTAGAGAGCCTGACTCCAGACACACCTTGCCTGGCCCAGTTTTTATGTGGGTGCCTGGGGAACCGAACTCAGGTCCCCAGGCTTACACAGAAGGTACTTTACCTACTAAACATCTCCCAGTCCCTTCTCACACTAATGATTGTGGTGGTGGCTTTATGGGACTGTGTCCCTGGGGAGCTATGGTCCTCTTTCCCAGAGCCCTCTGAACTCTCCCAGACCTCAAGTGGTCTGGGCTCTGAAGTCTGGAGGGACAGTCAGATGTGGGCATCCAAAGGACCGGAAAGTGCCTCCCCCAGCACATGTATACATATGTACAGAGAAGACCCTGCTGGAAGCCATAGTCTTCCTCTGGCTCATTCTGGATGCTGCTGAAAGAAGTTGATGAGAAGTTTCTGGAGCAAACACATAAGTCAGACAAAGTCCTTAGGAATAGACAAATATGGTTTTCTGAATTGTTCAGTGGCTTGGAGTGGGTTTTATTTGAGATAACAAAAGTAGCTCTTTAACAAGTCCATTTCCAACCACCTACCCTAACCTATTACCATTCAGACAATGACTTGGGGAAGATGAGGGTGTGTTGATAATGGACTTGCTACCAAAACACAAAGGGGCCCTTGTGAAATTGGATGCTGGGATTCTCATATTTAAATGCTTTGGGAATTAGACTCTAATGATAAGCATAAAATATGATATGTATATATATATGTGTGTGTGTGTATAAAACAATGCATATTATCATTACAGAGAGTAAGTCCCTTGTAAATTATAAATAAATAGATATTATTATTTATTGACTTGAGAGACAGAGTGAGAATGGGTATGTCAGGGCCTCTTGCCACTGTAACTGATCTCCAAGATGCATGCTCCACTTTGTGCCTCTGGCTTTACATGGGCACTGGGGAATCGAACCCAGGTTGTTAGGCTTTGCAGGTAAGCACCATAACTGCTGAGTCATCTCTCTATCACCCTCGGTAACTTCTTAGTCGTGGCTTTTAGATTGGCATCCTGAAGGCTGAAAGGACTGTGTTGAACCCTAAAGCAAACATTCCCTCTACATTTACACAAGATTTTTTTTTCTTGACAAAAGTAATGACACTCAATAAACGAGAAAGCACTGGTAGTGATCTGCAGTTCTCAACTAATCTCCCAGCAAAGAAAATTCACTGTGTCCTTGTTGTATTTAGTCTAAAAGTAAGCACACATCCGAGAGGCAGAAGTGATTTTCCTCGCTGGTTACCTACGAGGAGATGTATTGATTTCTCTTGGAAGCGTGTGTCTCTGCAAGCAGATGTACCTGCTGTCCAGGGCTTCTGAAAACACAGCTCTTAATTCCTTGTAAACAGTTGCATGGTATGAAAGGGGATTTTTTAAAACCTGTAGCTACAAATATATATCTATATATTGTGTATGTCAGGTTCAAATGAATTGACCTTTTGTTTCAATGGGGGTGGTGTGTTACCTGTTATGGTCTGACTCCATTGGCTCATGCAAATAAGCACAAAGCTAGGATATTACCAGGCAATGACAGAATTAAGAGGGAGGTCAGGTTTAATGGAAACATCTGTCATTAACCCTTTTCCAGGAACTGTCTCGGGGAGCCCTGGCAGAGAAAAGCTGTTACCTAGCTCTGCAAGCTGGGGAGAGGGTGGTTTAGTGATGGGGATTCTACTCTGAGGATCTACTTTAAACAATGGCACAATTTTGAATCTGGAACATCCACACACACACACATGTTAAGGTTATGGAACAATTATGGTTCCTGTTAGTTTGTTAGTTTCTAATTTTTTCGTCAGATTCAACCCTGTTTTTGGCTACAATATTCCTGCCTGATGATGGGTGTCTTTCCACAGTTCCTCAACCACAATGGGACTGCACTTGTGCTATTTGCTGTACTGGTGAAGTATACAGAATGTGTATGTATGTGTGTATGTGTGTATGTGTGTGTGTGTGTGTGTGTGTGTGTGTGTGTGTGTGTGTGTGTGTGGAGGGGGGGTGATATTTACTTGTGCTCATGATGATATAAATGAAATCCAATGGTTAATATTCCCTACAGAAAAAATTCATGAAGAAAATTAGGAACAAAAGTTTTATTGTCATTTGGAAGGCCTTCATTTTTGGGACTTGAGAATATCCATGGCTGTCAATATGTATACGAACCCATTTTCATTTGCAAGAAAATTGAAAGCCTATTTTTAAAAGATCCTGCCCTGTCATCGAGTACTACTACAGTTCAGAAGATCTTTCTTAATTTATGTAAGTTAGCAGAGTCTCTTGATATATTAATTTGCCAGTAAGTAAAGAGAGAAATTAAAAAAAAATATATCCTGATAGTCTCCATAGGAAAATTCACTCCACAGGGAAGTTCCTCTTGCCAGAGTTCCATGGATTCACAAAAGAATCTTTCTTTAAACTCTCTTGTGTCTCCCTTTTTAATAGTTATATCCTCTCATTGCCTGGCACAATACTACTTTATTAATTCTCCTCATGAAGCTTCTTCTCTTGTCTTCAGGGTTGATTTTTGTCTTCCCCCCTCTGTCAGAGAGGCAGGGGTACCTTTGTCTTTTCTGAAAGATTTGAGATGAGAACACACCAGTTTCCTGACTGTATCCACCTCTAAATAAGACCTTGAGTTTATCTAACCTAAACAGAGAGAGCCCACTTGCTCTCTCTCTCTCTCTCATTGACTTCCGATCCAGTGCCCGACCTCCCTCTGTCGAGGAGGGGAAGCCCACACAGGGTTTTGAGAGCCATAGAGTATGAGGAACCTAAGGGACACCCACCCCACTCAATGGGATGGATTCCAGATGGGTTATCCTGAATTACTTGGAAGAGACTAAAGAGAGAATGAATGAGAGCCTTTGATATATGAATGTTGATTCACCTTTTACAAATTCAACATTCATGTATTAATTTTAACATGGATATGTTTGAAAACTCTTTGACTTTAAAAAATCCAAATAACTTCACGCTCCAACTGTAAGCCTAAATGGACATGGAATTATTTAATCCTGGGTTGCTAATAATTGGGATTTAGAGTTAACTTTTACAATACTATTCATCTCTGTTACTTTCTGTGTGGTGTGTATAGTGTGTAACTATACAGTGGGGAACTCAGCCTTCGATTATGACCCCAACAAAGAGACACACATGTTATCAGCTGTATTCACAGTGACCATCTAAAAATGGTTACTTCATCGCCATGCACTTGGAGGCAGAACGGTCCATGTGTTCACACACACACAATGACATGCCTTCCCCACAGACGCTGAGTTAAGTGATGAACTTTCCTGAGTAAAGGAGGGCATGGTTTCAGATTGTTCAAACAGGAGGCAGCACAGTGACTCTAGACCTGATTAAAGATCCAGAACATTCCACACTGTCCCCTCCCCAATCATAATGCTGGGAGTGCTGGGTCCCAGAGGCCAGACTGACCTGCTTAGTTAATTGGGAGGTAATGCAGACTTCATGGAGTGTCAGACACCTTCAAATAGCTCACAGCTACAGGGCATTTATCAAGGTTTTACCCTTTGTGCCCTGATAAGTAAGCCATGATTTCTGCAGGTGTTACCACACTCTGTTTGCAATAATATTCTCTATGTGGACTGACTAGAAAAAAACGATGCTTTGAGGAATTTTCATGTTTGTCTGAAGTCTCTATTTATCTTGAAAGAAAACTTACATTTCTGTACTTGGATAATTAAGTGCTCAGAGCAAGAGCTGTTCGTTAACAGGCACCTTACTGTTGGCAGGGTGAATGCACCTGCATTGTGAAGGGAGGGGCTGTCATTCCAGAGCTAAAGGTTGGCTCCTCTGGTTTCTAACATGGGGCAGGACATTCGTTTCCCGTTGTCACAATCCATGTGTGCCTGACCTGTAGTTTAAAGACCAGTTCAATTAGTGGGACCATTGCAACCCTTGCTACATTTTACCTCTCTTTGAGAATCAGGACATGATTCCTAGGCTCAATCAACACGTGTCTCTTCCTCATGTGAGCTTTTGGGAGGGGAATCCATTGTGCCAGACCCACGGGACTCTGGCCTGCCTGGCTCGACTCTGGAGTCTTGGAATGAAACACTCCGACCATCAATTGAATTGATCTGCTGACATTAACTCTCCCCTTCTCTCCCTTTCTTTTTCTCTTTGTTTGAGTGTGTGCATGCTGTGTGTGGATGCTCTCATGTGTGTGTGAGTGCACATGTGTGTGGAAGCCAGAGACTGATGTCCAGTGTCTTCCTTGGTGGCTCCTCTCCTTAGATATTGAAACAAAGTCTCTCACTGACCGATTCAGCTAGAGTAGCCAGCCAGGGAGCCCTGGGGTCCTCTTGCCTCATGCGTTTCCATGAGGTTGTCGCTGTTTGGGAAGGTGTGGAAGCAGTGGGAGGTTGAGCCTTGCTGGGGGAAGTGTGCCACAGGGGGGTGGACCTTGGGGTTTTATAGCCTAGCTCTACTTCCTGTGACCTGCTGGGTCCGCCTACCATGAGGAGACTTCCCATCAAGCCTGTCTCTCCACAAACTGATTCTGGTGGAGTGTTTTGTCTTGGGCAGACAGGGAGGTTAGGCATCTCACCTGGGTGCTGGTGACGTGGTTATATATCCATGCTTTTGTGGCAAGCACTTTAACCACTGAGCCATCTCTGTTCTTTACCATATATATATATATGTATGACATATATATATATATATATATATATATATATATATATATATATATATATCATATATATTTCCATTTGTGAAATTGCTTGTTGGGTTATAGTTGCATGATTCCAGATCTAATCCACCTAATTACACCCATAGCAAAGACAAGCCGTTCACTTCCCCCGTCTGTTTCCTCAAGGCCCCCCATTTCTTCCCCACAAATCACACCTGTAACTGGTCTCTGGTGTGCTCTAGACTGACTTTATTTATAGATGATTTACCATAGCGTCATGACCTCTCCTCACCCCCAGCCTCAGACCCATCCTTGCTCACTTGACCTCTGAGAAGTGCCTTCCTGAAAAGTGACATTTAACAATGTGCATGTTGAATCTGGGATATTTTTTTTTTTGGCTTGGCTATGCATTCATCTCCCCACTTATGTTTTGAAGAGAAATTTCATATTTTCTTTGCTCTAATCCTGGTTGCCAGCATGGCTGAGTGCCATTCCTGGAAGGGGTGTGTGTTAGAGTTGGCAGAGACCATTGGCACAGGGAAAGAAAGCCAGTCCTGTGTCCAGGAGATTTATCCACTCATTATTGAAGAAATTATTATTATTGCAACCATCGTTGAGTGTTGTGCGTGGGACTCATGTCCTGGGCACCATTATAAACCAAGACAGAGCAGTGTCTCCCTGTAATGCTTAAGGCTTTTCCAGCTGGGCACACTGTAACTCTATCCACGGCAAGACTGTGCTTTGGGTAGCTGAGTCATTGCTAGTGAGCACTGAAGAGTCTGGTCCAGTTATTTCTTCAAATTCCGCACTGAACGAGGCCAGAGAATTTTTAGAAGTGACCGGATAGTGAAGGCAAAGACAACATTAGTGTTTCTGTCTTCTGTATATTGTGCTCATGTGAGATTTCTCTTGAGGAAACATTATGCAAGCTTGAAGGAAGTCTGAGATCTACCGAACTGGGATATTACGTGTGAGGTGAAATTGAACAAAACCAAACCAAACAAACAAAGGAAATAACTTTTTCTTTGATGCTGCAGTTTCATTTATGGTAAGTGGCTATATCTGTCTAGTGATAGTCAGCCACATGCCGCTGGGATGAATCTTGAAGCCAGGCACAGTTTATGGGAGGGAATGATTTATTCAAGCTACAGATCGAGGGGAAGTCCCATAACAGTGAAAGAGGCTGGTCCTCTTTCACAGGTCCAAGCAGAGAGAAAAACCCATCACCAACACCACACACAGAACAGCAAATAGGCAGGAGGGCCAAAGAGAATTTCTTCTCCTTTATATAGCCTTAGGGTGGGGTCTTGCAGCCCTTCCCCAGACTTAATGGCTTCCTGAGTCTCTGGAATTTCCTTCCTACACTGCCCACACAGGAAAGGATGTTTACTTCCAGCTTCTTTGAGCTTCTTTACATCTTGCCCCCTATTGAGAGGCTGCCTTCCTGTAAACATCCTCAGAGACCCACTCAAGATAATTGAAAAGATCAAGTTGACAACAAAACCTAACCATCACACTGTCCAATTTTCTTGGTACATAGTGACCATGACATGTAGCCCCAAGGAAAGAGCACGGTTTCCAAGAGAGAGGGCATTCTTAGAATAATGACAGCATTCCTCACCCTGCTCCCTTGCAGTAAGGCTTGGGGGAAGGCCCCTCGCTGGTCCCAGCAGCAGCAATGGTAACTGCCTATTGAGGTGGCTGTGAATTAGAGATAAGCAGACCTGTGACTGAGGGGTAGGAACATGCTTCTTCACAACCCTTGGTCAATGAAAACTGCTAAACAGGTAACTCTCCTGTCTGTTCTCTACTGGGAGCATGAAAGGGACGACATGAAGGGCAGAGGTGTGAACGAAATGAATTGTGGCCCACTTTACAAATGGCATGATTTTGAAAAAAAAAGAAAATGATTTTTTTGTTTATATGCAAAACACACACACAAATCACCATTTAAAGGGATGTTAGTACATTCTTTTGTAATTTAAGGATCTTTTTTTTGCAAACTCAAAAGGGATTTATTTGTGATTTCCTATATATATTTAGCTTGTAAATACAAGACTTTAAATGTATTAAGAGACAATTTCTGTTAAAGTTTTCATTGTGTTTCACTTCAAGTACTGCACAAGTTAAATGGTCCCTGCCTCCAGTACTTGTGGTTCATCTCAAGCGATTTTCATACAGTCGATACATGAGAGACAAGTTAGATACTTTAGTTGATTTTCCTATCAATGACTTGGATATGTCAGAATTCCTAATTAATCCAAATGCAGGTCCTTGCTGCTATAATTTGATTGCTGTTTCCAACCACTATGGAGGGATGGGAGGAGGA
>PVHP010002195.1:30000-36717 GCA_004024765.1 Zapus hudsonius | reverse complement strand
GAGATTTTAAGGATCTTTTTATTGAGTAAAAAAAATACCCCATTTTATGTTGTCTGGGTTTAAGTTTTCAGGTTTTCGTTATGCAACGTCAAGGTATCCATAAGAGAGCACTGACTTCCTCTCTTGTCTAAAGGATGTAGCATTAAGACATAACGATGTCAAGGACTGCAAAGATATCCCTGTGGGTAGCGTGCTTACCATACAAGCATGAAGAACCAAGTTCAGATCTCCAGCACCCACGCAAAATGCTGAGCAAACTGGCACATTTAAAATACCAGTTAGGCATACAGGGTCTAGAACTTGCTGGCTAGCTAATTTTGCAAATTTGGTTGGTTCTAGGTCAGCAAGAGATCCAGTCGCATAAAAAAGAGGTAGAAAAGCAATACAGGAAGACACCCCATTTGGATCTCTGCCCATCATACATATCCATACACGTCTGCACACATGTACTCACACACCCATATAGACAGGCAAGTACACAAACCCCACACAGATATCCATGCAATATATGAAAGACGTGATCCAGATATGAACATAATGATATCTTCTTGAAGAGTTGCACCATGGAATAGTGGGGGGAAATGGTCTAAGCACAACGGAGAGCCCAGCGGTGAAGATTCCAGTGAGTAATTTAAAGTCAGTAAATCTCCTTCGCATACTTTTCTTTATTTAGCTGAGAATTTGTGAAAGATATTTTCAAACGTAGCACTTTAATGCCCCGTATGCAGTCAGTCAAGGGATTTCACTTGTGTAGTATCAGGTTGAAGTTCACGTATTGAAGATGACCATTATAAACAATGTTTTGAGATCTAATGAGACAAAACATAATTTCACATGACTTACCAAATTCTCCAATGTTAGCATAAATGTCATCCAAAATTTAAAAGTATGCTCCAAATACATTATTCACTTATATGAAAATAGCCTGTATTAGTCAGGTTTCTCTAGAGGAAGAGAATCGATAGAATGGATTGTAGTCAAATGGGGAATTTATTGAGGTGCCTTACATCAGCCCAACAATAGCTTGTCTGCAGGCCCAATGGTGAAGGGACCAGTAGGTGTTCAGTGCACGTGACTGGAGGCCTCAGCAGTCCCCATCCAGCCCTGAAGGCCTGAAGGCTCCCTGGGGAGCGGCTGCTCTTCAGTCCACGAGGTAAGGCAGAGGAAACTGGGTAGGAGAGCAGGATGCGAGTGCAAGTCCTGACAAGCACCAGCAGCTGGGGAGGAAGGGAGAAGCTTCCCTTCCCTTCAAGCTTCCTTCAATCCAGTCCCCTTCCCTGAGGCCCACCCACTCTGGGGGAAGGGCTCTCTCTGGAGGAGGGACACCCTCCTTTTTCACTCCTTCCTCCAGGCAAGCTCAGAGACCCACCCAAGATTACTGTGGACAATTACACAGGTCACGTTGACAATACACTTAACCATCACATAGCCTATGAGATCCAGTAATGTATGGAATGAATAAATGCCCATAAAATCAAACATTGCCATATGGATAAATGCATTTAAGAAATCAATACTGATTTGTCCTAAATTACATTCTGGCATATTCTCATAATTTTTAGAATACTAGCTACCCTTCTGTGAATCATCTTTGAAAGAGTTAAAAATCAAAGTCAAGTGGAATTAGGAAACTCACATTTTTGGTTTACATGAGTAAACTGATTACCACTATCAGTAGCATTCATGATAACCAAGTAATAGGAGCAGCATAAACGACATTCAAGTTCAATATTATAAAACTATAAACTAGCAAAATAATGTGGTAGTTTGAATGTATGTCACCCATTGGCTCAGGTGTTGAAAATAAACTTATAATTTAGATACCAGCCACCTGGCTGAAGGAGGTGTCACTGGGGGTGGACGCTGGAGTCCAGCCATAAGGTGTGTTTGGGGAATGATCTGGATTCTAGCCCAAAGGTGTGGAGAGCAGTGTGAGCATGGAGGGGGGTGGAGGGAGGGGTGCAGAGTCTGCTGCTGGTTTGTGCTCCTTGGTTTTGCTGTTGCTGGCTGGTGGTGGTTTCTCTCTCTCTCTCTGCTTGGATTTATGAGTGAGATCCAGCTTCTTCTGCCATTGATGGAGCTTCCCCTTGGACCTTGAAGCTGAAACATATCCCTTGGCTTCCATAAACTGTGTTTGGTTGGCTGCTTATCCCAGCAAGGTGAAGCTGACTACGGCAGATAGTATTGCACACGCTGATTTTAATATAGGCAGAAATCGTTCACCTGAGAATGTATTTTTTTAATTGATTTCGCTTCTAACATAGGGAAGTTGTATGCCAGTGAACTTTTTGATTTCTGTTTGATACGATCTTTTTAAAACTGTTATAGTGTCCGTGTTACTGAGCATCAACATACGTTCTCTAAAGAAAGGGGACATGAGGAGCAAATAAGAGAAAAAGTTCTTCTAAAGAGGCTGAGGGGACCCACCCTGGGGCTCCAGGAAGGACAGCTGGAGCGTTTGCTATGAGAAGGTTTGAAATGCTCAGAAGAGGTTAAACAGAATGAGATCAGAGACAAGACCATGGCACTTGGGGAACTAAGTGGATATTGATAACCTTTGGGAAAAGTGCTTCTGTAAAACCCTAGGAGTGAAAGCAATTGGTAATGAGTTCAGAGTCGAGATCAGAAAGAGGAGGCCATAGACACAGCGGGATGGAAATAGCATGGTTGGTGGGAAAGGGGAAAATCAAGCTAGAAATAAGGGAATATAAATACTCAAACTAAGATATACAGGATCCCTTGCCACAAGGACTAATACAGACAGCCCACGGAGGAGGATATACAACTGATCAGGGATGGGGAGGGGGGGAATTGGGGAATTCGGGATAACAACGCATGGTTTGCCCACTAAATAATGTAACTCATTGGACAATATGGACAATAAATATATATTTAAAAAAAGAGATTGTGGTTTTTTTATATCAGCAGTTATAGGACTTATACTATCATTACGACAGATAATCTCCCTGAGAAAATGTCTCTTCCTAACTTAACCTGAGTGAATCTAAACCAATTGTCATTCTCACTGAGGATGGCTAACTCTTTTGTTTGGAGACTTTGCTAGTTTGAATGGATGTGCCCCATGGACTCAGGTGTTTTATTCAAATTGAGTTTGCAGCTTTTACCCTTAGCAGGCAGACTCCTGCAACAGGGGGCATGTCACAGGGGTGGGTCTGAATTCCAGCCTATGGTATGCAGAGAGGTTTGATCTCTGGCTGTTGGTGGCTTTTCTCTCTCTGCTTGGATTTATGAATAGAAGCAAGTTTCTTGTACCATTGATGGAATTTCCCCTGGATCTGTAAGCTTACATAAATTCATTCCTCCCATAAAACTGTGTTTGGTTGGATGTTTATCCCCACATCACGGAGCTAAGTGTTATATGGAGGGTCTCTTTTTGCCTGTTCTCATCCATGTATAGATGTACTGAAATTGATAACTTTGTGTTGAACAAAGCTTCCATTTATGGAATTATTCTTTCATTTATCCCCAAGGTCTACTTGCTAATAGTTTACTTGCTGGAGTATTGCATCCTACTTTTGAAGTGAGTTTGCTATAATCATAAGTCCATGTACCCTGGGATCTGGGGTGATTTAGCTTTAGATAAGAACTGAGTCTATTGATTATTATCATGTTTTTGGGCTCTTTAAACAAAATGAAGAAATATTCTGTCCTGTTCAGTTTTATTTAAACCAGATATCAGACTATCTAAGTGAGAAAGGAAAACGCACCATGCTTGGTGTACATCTGGTAGGTAGGAACTGGCAGCTATCATTTGTCTTATGGTCCATGGTTCATTCAGGTATTTTTTTTTTTCCTTTGGTCAACTTTGGCCATTTATCTTTAAGAAAATTGTGGTTAAAATCGGAACATGACTATCTGTTAGGCTAAGAAGAAAGAAATTGCAGATGAAGTAGAATTTATAATAAAAACCAAGAGAGGAATTAAGAAAAAAATATTCTTGTAATTCACGAAAGAAATTTTCTGGCACAAAGGGCGACATCATTACAGATGTAAGCTGGAAGCGTCAGTCAGAAGCCAGTATGTCTCCCTTGGCTTGTGAGAAGGAAGGAAGGATGGGCAAACATAGAGATAGATTTAAAGATGTAGGATATTTTCAATTAAGGGAGGGGAACCAAGGTTCATCTACTTACTTCTTCTCAGGTATTGTTTGGTTATAGGTGGAAATAATCACACTACATTCTTTTTTTTTTTTAGAAAGCATCTGAAAGTAATGGTTAAGTCAGTTAAAATTCATCATCATCACTTAAAAATATTTACACACTACATTCTCATAGCAATGCTACAATACAGATGTGATTTTCTGCCTTCTACAGATAAGGGTACAGAGGACTCAATATTTGTATAAAGTATCATCACTTCCAGAGTCTAATTTTCCTTAACTTTTAGCTACTGTGACTGCAGAAGTATGAGTGAAACTTTATCTATCTATGTAAACATCTGCATGGAAACACACACCTGTATACAGTCTTGATGTGAAATAATAAAAGAAACACGTACATGTGAGTAGGTGTGTATTTAAATATCTACTTGAGCAAATGCTGCTCTGGGCATTAGATGGTGTCTCTCCAGTGGTAATCATAGTGAAAACAGCTTCACACATTTAACATCTGCACACTGGCTCACCAATGTGCACTGTTTACAGTCCTAACCTCCTGAGAGTCAAGCCAGGTGGAACCTTCAATGGTATTTTACTGATGAGTTCATTGAAGCTCCCAGATTTTCAGATCATGTTGCTGGTAGATTGCTGAGCAGGCATTCGGCCCTAACTTGAAGCACTGTACCTTTCTGTGTCCCAGGCATAGCGCCTCCTCTGCTGTAGTCAGGATGGTTTAGGATGGTTTTTTCCTTCCACAGGTGCTGTTTTTGTGTTGACAAGCAGATTTAATTCTGTGATTAATAGATTAATAGAGGCTCTGTGAGGTATTCTCTGCATAGTTTGAGGCAGATGAAATACAGATCCTCATCTCACTGGAGTGACTACCTGGTGACCAGTCACAGGGTGTCCCCCTCACTCGCCAAGTACTAATTGTGGATTCTTTTTTTAAAAAACATTTATTTATTCATTTTCAAGGTGAGAGAAAGAGAGAGAGAGAAAGAGAGAGAGAGAAAGAGAGAGAGAGAGAGAGAGAGAGAGAGAGAGAGAGAGAGAGAGAGAGAGATTGCACCAGGGCCACACCCTGTGGGTCTGGCTCATGTGGGTCCTGGGGAACTGAATCTGGGGCCCTAGGCACTGAAGACGAGCGCCTCAACCACTGGGCCATCTCTCCAGCCCTAACTGTGGATTCTTAATGGTCCTCTGAGTAACACATACCACCTACTAAATGGGCCAGAAGGAATCAGAAACCTGTTTCTAGAGAATGGAAAATAAAAGCAGATTTTTTTTATTTTTACAGCAATCATCTGACCATAGGAATTGTGATTTTTCAACTTGTTAGAATTCATTTCAGCACAGACCTTGGAAAATGCCAATTTAATAAACTTCAGAGATGTTTGTGGGGATCAAACCCAGTTGCTTCCTTCTCCTCACTCTTCCCTTTCACGTTCCTGCATCCACAGCACACGAAAGCACTGAAGGAAAATAAGAATCTCCAACTCCTGAACATACCTGCTCACCAGCTGGCAGGCTTCCCGGCAGTCTGGTGATCTCCTTACTTACCCAGCATAGAGTTGATAAACAAGAGTCCTGTGAAGATTTCGCATGTTACCACATCCCTGCCAGATGGTGATTTATAAAACATGGACAAATTTCACTGGCTCCACTTTCCTCCACGATCCCCACAGACACACTGTGGCCAAAGCGTTTCAGATGAAAGGAACTTCCACTGAGAAACTTTTCAGGGGTGAAAAGCTCGATATTATCCTTACAATGTGTGTATTCCTATCTCTAGGGATGTGGCCTATTGAAAACCAGCTTCTTACTGTGGCCTTTCTGAAATTCTCTCCAAAAGGCAGGTTTGGGCAATGTTAATGTTGAGAGGCATTTTATTTACCTACCAACTGTTTGTCACAACATGGTGATTTTCTGTGTGTCATTGTGGGGGACCAGTACTAAAGAGTCTATTTGCCATTGGGGCCACTGAAACATCTGAGCCCAGAGTAGTGGTGGCATCCTGATCTCTGCAGGTTAATATACCTGTAAATACTTTTCTATTAATACTGGCACCTGCTTCAGTTGTTCTCTGTGGTTGTCAAGGTGATACATGTGTTCCTGGTCAGGTGAGATGGACCCTTCTAACTTTTCAGTAAGTTATGATCTCAAAGTATCCTTGTCCAAGAACAGGGATCTTTTCAATATTGTGACTCGCAAGTCCACCTGACCCCAGCTGATCAATGATAGGAGAGAAGCAGATACCCTTCCCTGCTGGGCTTTCTCTCTCCCTTCAGCATTGCCCTACATGGTGTGGGGTAAAGTTTGTTGTACCTGATAACTTTTGGTAGTTCTGAGGATTCAATCTGGGTCCTTGTCCATGCTAGGCTAGTTGTGGATTGAATTCTAAGTGTCCCATCTAGGCTTGTGTGTGACAACTCTCGGGTCCTAGTGTGGGGGACTATACTGGAAGATTGTGGAACCTGTGAGAAGAGGTACTTGGCTGGAAATATTGGACATGGGGAAGAGGGCTTAGAGGTTTTACCACTCTGTCCTATTTCTTGTCCATTTTTTTCTGCCTCCTAACTACAGATCAGTGATCAGCACCT
>PVHP010002195.1:0-27500 GCA_004024765.1 Zapus hudsonius | reverse complement strand
CCTGTCAGAAAATTGAAACCTGAGGCAAGCTAACTTTGACATCACTGCTTTTTTAAAAAATTCATTTTGCTTTTGTGCATTTTGTGTGTGCACACTTTCCCTCTGGTTTTAGTCTCTGCCCCTTCTTCCATGTGTCTGTTACCCTCAGGCTTTGACCCTGGACAGACAGGCAAGTAGCACAAAGTCATGTTATTTAGAGTGAAGTCACACAGTAGTCAGGAAGGAACAATGTAGTTCAAGCCAGATAAAATAAATCTCTCATTTCCTGTCAAGGGACTAAGCCAGCAGCAGCAGCAGCAGCAGCGTTGAGAGACAGAGGGGCAAACCACACAAATCGAAACACAGACATACACAACCGCAAGCCTGCCTTGCGTACAGACAACAAAACCCCAAACAGCCAGAGTGACAGGAGACACATAACAGCTATGGGATAAACCAAAACACATGATACAGAAGGCGTGCCCTCAGCCCTGTGGCCAGCCACACAGCACACTTGAAATGCAAGAAGAGAGACTCCCAAGGACAAGTCACTAATGTGGAGGGATTCCCCTGTACTGAGGGAGAAATTCACCAACTTATGATGGAAAATACATACGCTGACTTCTTTCTTTTAAGTAATCCTACACATCGCGTTTTTCAGGCAGCCATGAGGAAGGATATTGTGGTAGTTTCAATGGATGTCCCCCAATTGATTCAGGAGTTTTGTTAAAACTTGTCTGGAAAGGGTACCACGGTGGGCAGATCCTAGGGTCCATCCTCAAGGTGTTACTGAGGGAGGGTCTGGAATTCCAGCCTATATGCGGAGAGCAGTCTGAGCTCTGCCTGGAGTTCCCTGCTGTTTGGGTGATTGTCTCTCTGGTGCTGGTGAGGTCTCTCTCTTTGGATCTGTGAAAAGGAGCCAGCTTCTTCTGCCTTTATGGAACTTCCCCTGAATCTGTAAGCTTCAAATAAATCCCTTCCTCCTCTAAATGGTGCCTGTTTTGGAGGTTCATCCCAGCAGTATGGAGCTGACTACGACAGAAATCTATGTTCATGTCACCTGAAGTACGTAGTTATCCAGTGTCAAAGAATGATCGCTGCTGATTTGCTGAACAAACCAGTCAGTGTCGGATCTCTGTGGGTGTTACCGAAGGATGCTTTCAAATATTGAATCCCTCACACAAAGCATTATTGAATTCTCATTCTATAGATGAAAAATCTAAGGCCTGGAAAAGTGACTTACCCAAGACATGTGGCTTGTAAGCTGGTGAGCTCAGATCTGAACCTAGGCAATTTGATCATCAGTCAACCTCATGAATTATTAGGTTTTTCTGGATGTGTGACCATCGTGTTCCAGTGTGACATTTTACTTGAGTTTTTACCGAATTTGCTGGATTCTATTATTTTTATAGAGCCACAATGAGACATCTAAATGCTCATATTAAATTGAAAAGAAATGTAAAAATAGTAGTGAGACCGTATATGCAACATTTGTTACAACCCTACACATTTTGCTTTACCCAAGACTCTTTCAAGACTATAGTGGACTGAGTCTTCATTCATTCATTCATTCATTCATTCATTCATATTTATTCCCATAAACAATCACTCCTGTATGCTTCATAAATGCTACCTCTTTGATGGGTGACAAAATGATCTCATTATTCATAAGGCATTTTCCAATCAGAGAGAGAGAGAGAGAGTGACAGAGACAGAGACAGGACTGAGCATGCCCTGGCCTCTTCTTACTGCTGATTTGAAGTCCAGACCTTGTGCATCTGGCTTTACGTGAGTTCTGGGAAACTGACCCTGTACCATCAGGCTTTGCAAGGAAGCACCTTTAACCACTGAGTATCTCTCCAGCTTCTGAGATGAGTTTCTACTTGGAGCTCACCAGAGAATTTTAAACTCAAGATAGACTGGGATATGACCTTTTGAATCAAACATTTAGAAGTGCTGTGTGGAAATGAAAACATTCTTTTCCACTGTACATCCAAGAGCTTCCTAGATAGCACCATAAGGACACCCAGTGGATGTACATTAAAAGCAGCACATCACCGCGACAATGTGTCTCAAAAGCGTAAAATCTTTCATTTATTATCTTTTGTGCTCCTCACTGCCCCCTGGGCTCAAAAATAGCAATATTTTGAATTTCAATATAGCTGTGCATGGTTCTATTATTATGTCTATTATGCTTGTATCTATCGTCTGCAAAGGTATTACGCTCTACTTACCTGCTCATGGGAACTTCTCAAGTCGGGTGTTGTATTCTTTTTTCTGTTCTTGGACCTGTTGTCATGCCTGGTATGTACAGGCATTTGATATGTAATTGCTGAATGAATTTTATATAAGTACATACAAGTTGGAGGTAGGCACTTCATTTTATTCAATACTTTTAAAAATGTTTTATTTATTCATTTTCAAGGAGAGAGAGAGAGAGAGAGGGAGAGAGAGAGAGAGAGAGAGAGAGAGAGAGAGAGAGAGAGAGAGAGAGAGAACACCAGGGCCACCACCTTGTGGGTCTGGCTTAAGTGGGTCCTGGGAAATTGAACCCAGGGCCTTAGGCACTGGAGGCAAGTGCCTTAACCACTGAGCAATCTCTCCAGCCGTTATTCAATACTTTTAAAACTGTGCATGGATCAAAGCAAGTTATGACATTTAATAAAATAATAATGATGTCTTTAGTAATACATTATTTGCATGTTTGTATATTCTAGGTTTTTCAATTGTTCATCATGGATTTAAAAAAAATTTTTTGTTTCTGTGCGTTTTTTTTTAATTTTTTTTTTTTTGAGATGGGGTCTTGCTTTAGTCCAGGCTGACCTGGCATTCACTATTTAGTCTCAGGCTGGCAATCCTCCTACCTCTGCCTCCTGAGTTCTGGAACTAAAGACATATGCCACCATGCCCAGAATTATGATGAATTTTTGAGAAGGATCTTCTAATAGATTTGTCTCTTAAAAATATTTTCATTTGTTTATTTGCAAGTAAAAAGAGACAGAGAGAAGAGAGACAGACTGAGAATGGATGCGCCAGAGCCTCTGGCCACTTCAAAGGAACTCCAGATGCATGAGCCAGTTTGTGCACCTAGGGAATCGCAGGCAAGCTCCTTAAGTGCTGAGCCACACCTCACCAGCCCCTGTGATGGAATTTTTTGACAGGATATGACATGCTTGTGTGTGTGAGCGCATGTGTGAGCATACCACAGCTCAGCATATGGAGCTCAGAGGACAAGTGCCCGTGCTGGCCCTTGCCTTCCCCATTGTGCGGGAGAGGGTCTTTTATAGTTCATTGCTGAGTTCAACAGGGTACTGGAGAGGGAGCTTCCCAGGATTCACCTGTCTCCACCTCCATCTTGTCTTTAGTGTCTGGGATTATATACATCTGCTAGAGGGTCTGCTTTGTGTGGACCTGAGGTTCTAGTCTCAGGTCCTCCTGCTTATGAGGCACATGATTTATTCCAGCCTCATCGCCATGACTGATTTGCTCCTTATTCCTGGTCTGTGAATAAAATCACACACTTGTATGAATGAAGAGCATGCTGAACACACTTTGTTTTAAGGTTGGCTTGAAAATATCCATAAATTTTGAATCTTTTAAGTAAATAAAACTAGACTTGTAATTGTTTCTGGAATGCATACCCTTTTCTAAGAAATGAATAACAGTAAACTGAAGTTGAATATGACTCACATTTTCATTCTTATGAATAATTTCTCAACATTGGAAATGTCCATAGAAAACTCATGCAGATAAGGAAGGTTTGTGTGTTGGTGCTATGTCAGTATTTGGGAAAATTTTTGCCTTGTCCCATGTCTTATTCAGCTTTCTCTGACTTTTTACAAAATACCTGAGATGACCCATATTAAGAGGACCAATATGTCTCATTGATATTTTGGTCCCTGGTGGCTTGGCTCCATGGTCTTGAGCCTGTGGTGAGATCCTTCATCATGAATGCTTTTGACAAAGGAGTGGTCCTTTCCGAAGCTTCTAGAAGCAAAGTGAGGGAAGAGGAGAGAAACTGAGGCCTCAGTGTCCTTTATGAGGGAATGCCCCAAAGACACACTTCTTCCTGGTAGGCCTCACCTCTCAACTGTACCACAGGCTGGAGTCAAAGCCTTTTTAACACATGGGCCAAGGGGTGTATTTAAGATCCAAAGAAGAGGCAGCAAAATGTCTCACCTCATAATTGACTTGTGAGACTTCTTAATTCTGGAGAAAGTTGGTAGGATAATACTGTTGAAGAACTTGTACTAACCATGTTCAGAATTGATGACTCACCAACTCTGTCATGCTTTAATTTGAATTAGAAAAAACTGCCTTTCACAGACTTTACCTTGGAGATCAGCACTTGTGTTCACTGTATGTTTAACAATATTTATATACAGCGGGCCTACACGAAATACCGAGCATTTGAACAATATAAACATTAATGCAGATATTTTGTTTATGGTGTTCTCCACACTTGCACAGAAGAGCGACCCAATAAACACCAGTGAGTCTCTTTCTTCCCAAAATTTATTGACCTTTTTACCTCTCTGCTTTGTCTTATGTTGACAGAAAATGGGCCTTTTGCTTAATTTAACCCAGGATGTTTCCTTAAAACAAAAACAATTACTTCCTTTCTACAGGAAATTTATGAACCAGAAAGTCTGTGGAGACCATTTGTCTCTTGTTTAGGTAGCTTAGAATACAATGTGAGACTCAGATCACTTCAGGAATTATTTTTATATGTCCTGATGTCCAGTGATCTACAATTCCATCCTTCTCTGCTCCTACTCAAGTACTCATGACAAAAAAAACTTTGACAATCACGAGACAATGCATTCTTTAACAGACATGTCTGTGGAAGGTTCTGTGTGTTTTACAAAAGTGACAAAGGAAATCCTTGGGAAGTAAGGAATTACAAACACCAGCAATATCTTGTAAGCATTCCTAACCGAGGAGGTCTGGAGGAAGCTATTCCCCTTGTAGACCAAAGATGAGAGTTGAAAGCTACATTCCTATGGGTAGATTGCATTCCCATCCTTCCTAGCTGAAATGCGAGGAAGCAACTAATAAAGTATCATGGAAACCAAAAATATTATGGAGATATTTAAAGGGGAAGTGTTTATGTATAGAGAATGCAACTAAACTGTAAAATTCATTGAAGAAAATGGCACAGAAATACTATTTTAAAAAAGCATCTAAATCGTTTTTATTTATATAGAGAGCATTGAAATTGGATTATCTATAGAAACTAAAATGTTCAAGTCAGATCTGTAGCCTGAAATGTTTCAAATTTTGTTAGCATAGCACGCTTGTTTATATGAGTGAACCGTAAACTCTACCCTAGATATTGGGTATTAGCCAAGGAAAATTTCAAATTTGGGTAAATAGTATGTAATTTATTTTTAACAGTTTGAACTGTTTTCTTGCTCATTGTAGATGTGATCTAGAAGTCAGTCCTCATATTCTCGGGCTAGCATTCATGCATATTTATTAGAACCAGTAATAACACCATGGTGTCCTAAAGCTTGGGTTTTTATTTGTTTCCACAGTTTTACTTCTGAGGCTTCCTTCTTCCTCCAGGAGGAACTGTTTCAATTCAGAGGAAATAGCTATGCAAAAAAATATGTAGTCATGGTTTTATGGTATATACATATAGTTCTTAGAGGTCTCTGAATATTTATGAGCTTCATACAATTCTTATTACTGACAGTACTTCTTAAAGTCAAAATTGATATTCTAACTTCCAAACCCAAGAACTGTTTCTTTTTTCGTGCCTATGTTTTCACTACAAACAATTCTTCCTACCCTAAATGGTACTACTACCCTCATCTTGAGAGACCAAAAAGCGTGTTTGTATCTAAGGTTTGCATGACTCAGGTAATGAGACTTCAGTGGGTTCTATGATGTGCAATGTCAAAGGCAGAAAAAAGTGTTTTTTTTTTTTTTACTTCCCCACCAAGATCATCAAACTGACCATGGGGTTTCTTCAGCTTGGCTACATGAACAAAAGATGTTGAAGAAACACTTGATGGTTGATTTGAGGCTTTTCAGAGGGCTTAGTGCACATAATGCTTACATTTTCCAATTTAATTTTGGAAAAAGAAGTTGAAAATTATGATTAATTAACACATGAAAGAATCCTAGCCTTTATTAATATAACTTTGTGCCTTTGATCCTATATCACCTTTTCTATTGATTGATTGATTGATTGATGGATCCCTTTATTTATTTACAAGCAGAAAGAGATAGAAGAGAGACACACAGAGAGAATGAGAGCAACAGGGTCTCCACCCGCTGCCAACAAACACCATCAAATCAACCACCTTGTGCATGTGGCTTTACATGGGCACTGGGGATTTGAACCTGGATTAGGCTTTGTAGGCAAGTGCCTTAAACACTGAGCGCCACCTCCCCAGAACCTATCTCACTTTTTCTAGGTTTTTAAACAAGGTCTTTCTGTGTAGCCCAAACTGATCAGAGACTCAGAATCCTCCTGCCTCTGTCTTTAAGTAATGGGATTATAGCCCTGGGCTACCACACTATCTTATAGGCGTTTATATTATTATTATTATTATTATTATTATTATTATTATTATTTTGGTTTTTCAAGGTAGGGTCTCACTCTAGCCCAGGCTGACCTGGAATTTACTATATAGTCTCAGGGTAGCCTCGAACTCAGGGTCATCCTCCTGCCTCTTCCTCCTGAGTGCTTGGGACTAAAGGCTTCAACATCACACTGGCAAATTATAGGCATTTTTGACATTCATCTTGAACATGTTGCAAGGAAATATTTAATATTTGAAATGACACATTGAAGCATTTCCTGTTTTAGCTAAAATATAAAACACCAGTCTTGATAATAAGCCTCCAAGGACATACTATGTTCTCACAATGTAAACTCAATTAAGTTGATATTTTTTTAATACCACGTGGCAACGATTTATTCGATTTGTGTTTTAAATTTGGTATTTTGTGCCTCAGTGCCATTTCATTAGGCTATTTTAGTATACAAATATGAAGACTCATCTCAGGCATGGTGGCACACACCTTTACTCCCAGAACTCTGGAGGTAGAGGTAGGAGGATTGCTGTGAGTTCAAGGCCATTCTGAAACTACAGAGTGAATTCCAGGTCAGCTTGAGCTAGAGTGAGAACCTACCTTGAACAAAAAAAACAAATCAATCAATCAATCAAAAAATGAAAAATAAAATGAGGACTTGATGTTCCACACCTTGAGAAAATTAGGATCATGGACATTTTCAGCTCTAATTTCTATCCATTTTTTCTTAAATCTAATTGTGAAAGAAGAAATATTTACAAACTTTATGTAGTCTTTTTGTTGGTTTTTCTGCAAAACGCACCTATAAACACCTGTCATACCCATCACATGAAAAACACAATGAGAGAGCTGTGGCCCATCTAACCCTACCAACCCACCGCAGGCAGAAAGCTGAGATCCTGGCAAGAGATGAGCCACCACAGTCATATCGTGGAGGATCCATATGGAACCCTGCAGAGAATGATGGGATGAACAAGGTACCCACAGCCACAGCCATTCAATCAACAAAGGATAAGCCAGTGAGACAGAAACCAACGAATCTCGACACAAAAACCCCTAAACTCACAACATTAAAGCAGCCTTAATACTCACCCACCACGACTCAGGGAGCTGAGCAGAAGAGGGGGTGGAAAGAGTGTGAGAGTCGTGGTGAGGGAGAATATCAGAGGCATGACACCCCTCAGTGACAACACACTTGGGCCAGGAGAACCGGGCTGAATACCAGGCTATCCATGGTCCCCTGCCACAAGGACTGATCCAGATGGCCCACGGAGGAGGACATCCAGCTGATTGGGGATGGGGAGGGGGGCATTGGGGAATTGGGGATAACATTTCATTGTTGACCCACTAAACAATGTAACTCATTATGGACATTAAAAAAAATTAAAAAAGAATAAAATAAATAAATAAAAGGAGGTGGACATAAAAAAAGAAAAACACGATGATACAGAAATTGTGTATCCCTGTCAATGAAGAAGATGGAGTAATCCAAAGACATTGATGTGAATTAAAATTTCAAGTAATTCGTTAAACATTGATTCATCGAGGTCGTTTCTAGAACAAGATACAAATCAGCAATGGCAGAAAACATGATCTCTTGTGCTTCCTTCCATTGAGCCTCTGGGTTTAACTTCCCACAGAAATGATGTGCCCCCCTGAGAAGAAAAAGAGGTATTTGTTAAGAAGTTTCTTGATTAAATGTATGGCTTTTGCTTGGTACGATTTTGATGTTTGCAGTGATGTTTTTAATATCCCATCTTCCTTGATTGTTGCTATTAAAAGAAATTTGAAATATTATTAAAAAGGGCCAGGGATATGGATGTTTATAACCTACCTGCAGGACTTCAACAAATTTTTTATTGGTTTAAAATTGTTGAAGTCATCATACCAGGTGAATATGTACCCATTTTCACTGCTATTTGAGCAGGACTTCACACATGTATGCTTTCCCCTAGGTTATTAAGTGTGGAGCCACACTGGGGTTTTGAAATACATAGGTAAGGATACGTCTTCCTTGTTTTCTTTGAATACACATTGCAGCTTTCGTTCCTACAATCCACGAGGACAAGAGTAGCTCCTTGCAATGAATTCATCCATAGGTTGTCTCTTCACTTTGACTTTAGAAAGGCCTTGGGCAGCCACTACCCACAATGCAATTTAACATTTTGAAAGCTGTTTGCTTTGGCTTGTGTGAATCTAGCAATTGAGAAATTATTTAGTCAGAGCCGATGTTATTAGACATAGGAAAAACCATCAAGTCATCATATCCTGTTGAATCTCTGTTTTCCTGGGAGTTATTAAGTGACTCACATGTGTGGGGGAGACTTGCAATTTCCAGGATTGCTACATTTCTTGACTTCATTATTTACCATTAGAAATGGTATTTTATGATGCCAGGGCTAAGGAGGAGATCCTTGAATCTTTTAAGAAATTTTTAAAATAAGGAACTGGTTCAAGATATGCCAATGATTTTCTCTTATTTTGAAGCTAGGAACCAGAGGAACCTATTGTGAGTATTTAGTAATAATTCTGATATAATAATTTATAATTTTAATTAGCTAGTCTAGATAATAATCATAGGCAGCGCTTCTAGGTGCTGATGTGATACAAGTCTGTTAACAGACCTGGGACACTACGAATACAGAGCAAAGTATATTCTCATAGCTGTCTCAAAATTAATGGATAAATCACTGTCGCAGTCAGCCACACGCCACTGGGATGAATCTTCAAACCAGGCACAATTTAGTGGAGGAAAGTATTTATCGAAACTACAGATTGAGGGGAAGTTCCATAACAGCAAAAATGGCTGGCCCTCTTTCACAGGTCCAAGCAGAGAGAGAAGCCCACCATCTACATCATACACAGAGAACCGGGAACAGGCAGGAGAGCCAAAGAGAATTTTTTCCCTTCATATAGGCTTAGGGTGGGGTCTTGCAACCCTTCCCCAGACTTAATGACTTCCTGAGTCTCTGGAATTTCCTTCCTGCACTGCCCACACAGGAAAGGATGTTTACTTCCAGCTTCTTTGAGATTCTTTATATCCTGCCTCCACTGAGAGGCTGCCTTCCTGTAAATATCCTCAGAGACCCACCCAAGATAATTAAAAAGATCAAGTTGACAACAAAACCTAACCATCACAGCCACCTTCCGCTCCATGATCTTTACACTGCATACCTGAGGACAGAGTCCCAAGGTGGGCTGTGTCCCCTTGGGCTAGAGAGCTAAACTCTCTTACTTCCTGCCTAGGTGATGAAGAAAAGCACCCCTGTCTACTTCTTTTTTTTTTAAACATGTGTTTGTATGTGTGGTGTGCATATGCATTCATGTGTGGTTTTATGGGTACAGGTGTGTGTATACAGGTGCATGTGTGTGAGTGTGTATGTGTGTCTGGTGTTTGTGTCTTCTCAATCACACTTCAACTTGTTCTTTAAGATATGGTCTCTCACTGAACCTGCAGCTTACCAGTTCAGCTAGACAAGCTAGCCAGGGAGCTCCAGGGATATTTCCCATCTCTGCTTGTTTAGACCAGGGATTATAGAAGCAGAGGACTATGCCTGTCTTTTTTGTGGGAGTTAGGGATCTGAACTCAGGTCTTCATGTTTGCACAGCAGACACTTTATCCCCCGAACCATCATCTCTTCATGTCCCTTTATGGATTTTTTTGTTTGTTTTTCGATGTAGGTTCTTGCTCTAGGCCAAGCTGAAATGTAATTTACTATGTTGTCTAAGGGTGCCTGTGAACTAACTCACTAGCAATCCTACTTCTGACTCCCAAATGCTGGTATTAAAGTCATGTGCCACCACACCCAGCTTGAATTTCATCTTCACTTTTTGTATTTGTATCATACATAGATATATGTTGTAGTCAGCTTTCTAGTTGCTGCGCAGAAAGAAAACAAACAAAAGTTGCTTGTGGAGGAATGGCTTAATAATAAGGCTTATGGACTCAAGGGGAAACTCCATCCTGACAGGGAAAATGATGGCATGAGCAGAGGGTGGACATCACCTCCACCATAGCACTGGAAACAGCAGCAGGAAGGTGTGCCAAATACTGGCAAGGGGAAGCAGGCTTATAACCCCATAGGCCCACCCCCAACAACACAGCTCCATCGAGGCTGTAAAACCCAAACTGCCATCTGCTGAGGATTGATCATTGAGAACACATTCATTTGTTTGTGGGGGACACCTGGATCAAACCATGACAGTCACCCCATTTCTGGTACAAACTTCTGTATTAGTCAGGGTTCTCTAAAGGAAACAGAGTTGATAGAATGGATTGTAGTAAAAGGGAATTTATTGGGGTAGCTTACAGCAGTGCAATTAAAGCAGTCTGCAGGACCACAGGTGAAGAAAACAGTAGCTGTTCAGTCCAAGTGGCTGGAGGCCTCAGCAGTCCCAATCCTGCTCTGACAGGAAGGGTAGGAGAGCAAGATGCAAGTGCAAGTCACAAACAAGTGCCTGCAGCTGAGGGGAGGAAGGAAGAAGGTTCCCTTCCCCTCAAGCTTCCTTATATTTAGTCCCCTCGGAAGGCCCACCCACTGGGGAGAAGGGCTCACTCTGGAGAAGGGAACTCCTCCCTTCTCCAAAATCCCAAAAGGATTTTGTCAATCCTTTCTGCAGACAAGCTCAGATCCACCCAAGATTACTGTGGATTATTACATAGGTCAAGTTGACAAATGCATTTAACCATCACAATATACCTGAATCTCTTGTAACTCTTTGGCAAAGAAAAATATAAGGGCAAGAGATATGGCTTAGCAGTTAAAGGTGCTTGCTTGCATAACCTGGGTTCATTTCCCCAATACTCACATGAAACCAGGTGCACAAAATGATAGGGGACTCAGGTGTTTCCTTTCTCTATCTCTCTCTTTTTTCTTCTCTCTCCTCTCTCAAATAAATAAATATTAAAAATAAGAAAGAGAATGAACACAAAGCAGCATTGGGCATTCTCAGGAAGGTGGATATCTTGGATTGTACAATTAACTATGCAAAAGAAAGACCTGTTCTAAGGAGTTTGTAGTTGACACTGGGGTGTGTCTAGCCTGGTCACATGTCACAGGACTCCTGACATCCTTCTCTGAGAGCCAGAAGGAAGGACAACAGAGGTGTTCCCACTTGGCTCCCAGTTTCTATGGCGGTGCTTTGCTTCTCTGCTTCAGAAAGTAACAGGAAAGCAAGGTTGGATGGATCCCCAGGAGCTGGCCTCCCTCAGCCCTGCCCCATGGGTACACTTTCCAAAAGCAGCTCACAGCTGTCCCTGAAGGAGCACCCCTATCCTGGCCTCATGGTGTTTATCTAAACAAAAGGGGTTGTTTTATTATTATTTTTTTCAGGTGACTCTTCTATTCTTATCTTCTGCTTCAATTTTGTAAAGGTTACCACTTTTGTATCCAGAAACTATATGATGAAAGCTCTTTAAATGCTAACATATACAGGATAATTTTGTCAGATTTTAAATTTAAATTGCTATTTTTTTCTCCTTTCTGTATCTTTTTCAAAATGAGGTGATAGTTGGCTTCAGAAAAGCAACCTAAATATATTTCCATGCATGCTTCATGAAGGGATTTTTAATGTGTTCAGCTACCATTTGCAATGTTCAGTGTTTGCAGAGTTTTTTGCTTGTTTTTTTAAGATTGTCCCCACACTACTGTCCCTGAAACTTAGTGGTGCTTAAATAGAGCAGTTGTATTGGATATTGTTAGCAAAAAGGCCACCAGAATATTGGTATTGGGAGGGAATATTATTATAATATTAGCAAAAATGAATAAATAATTTTGTAAGCACGTAGCATCATTTCATAAAATCTCTTATTTGGTGTGTGCACACTAGGTGTGAAGTACAAGTACACATAGATTTACATGTACACTGTGCAGACCTGTGCAGAGGCCTGAGGAGGATCTCAGGTGTTCATCTGTCTTGATTTCCTGAGACAGGGTTTCTCACTGAACTGGAAGCTTTCTGTGTTTCGGTTAGACTGACTGAGCAGGGAACCTCAGTAATCTTTCTGTCTCTGTCCTTGATTCTGAGTTTGTAGGCCTGTGTCCCCTGCTTGGCCTGGTATGGACGCTGGAGATCCATGCTTGAACCAAGAAACCTCTTACCCTTGAGCCGTTTCCCCAGGCCTGCTCATAAAATATTACCATGAAACTTGCGAAATAGAGATAACACTGAAGTCTTTTGAGCATTTTAAGATATGCATCACTTCCCTGATGCAGTTACTGTACACTTCCTAGTACCTTTGATAGTTGCTGGACTCCTTGACTCCCATCTCCTGTCAATATGACTGTGATGAAGTTAAATATTCATTGAGTTTGGGGACATAGGGACTCTTTTCCTTTACTCGTTCAGCCCCTTTAGCTGTCGATGGCTCCCAGCAGCAAGTCTGTAACCGGTTTCTAGGTTGATTGATTAGTCATAGAATGTTTTCACTGGCTTCTGATGGGATGTCTTCTTGTGCTATCAATGACAGGGGCAAAAGGTGTATTTCAAGTTGGCTAATTTCTGTGCATAAGCCTTTCCCTTTATGAGGATCCACTGTTTTGCTACCTACACATCTGCTACTATACATGTGTGTATCTTTTTTGTTTGAATTGTCTTAAGTGCATACTTGAATAACTTACAAGGGTCAGAGAGAGTTCAAATGATAGAAAGACGGCTTATAGTCTCCCTCCCCCTCTCCTGTGTTGTGAAAGCTAACTGATGAAGGGTGTCCATGGTACCCTTCAATTTAAAGAGACCTCTGGAGGGTGTGAGTGCCATTCCTGTGAAATACTCTAAATCGTAATTCACAAGAAGGTGACTTTTTTTTATAGCTTTTACATTGATAATATACCTTGTGAAGACATGCCGTGATTGTGCTGAATTTAAGAGAGATCAGAATGGAATGTGTGCATTAATTTAAACATCTGCACGCATAATAAAAGAACTCTATCTTGGGAAATCGAAATAATGTTGGTAAACATATTGTATATTTTATGTTTCATATATATGTTATATGTTATGTATATTGTATGTTGTATGTTAATGTTGGTAAACATAGGGTTATATGTTATATGTCATATATTATATATATATTACATGTAATGTATATTGTTGTATGTTGTATGTTAACATTGGTAAACATAGGGTTGTATGTTATATGTTATATATATGTTATATGTTATGCATATTGTTGTATGTTGTATGTTAATGTTAGTAAACATAGGGTTGTATGTTATATATATGTTATATGTTATGTATATTGTTGTATATTAATGTTAGTAAACATAGGGTTGTATGTTATATGTTATATATATATGTTATACGTTATGCATATTGTTGTATGTTGTATGTTAATGTTAGTAAAAATAGGGTTGTATGTTATATGTTATGTTATGCATATTGTTGTATGTTGTATGTTAATGTTGGTAAACATAGGTTGTAGGTTGTATGTTATATGTTATATATATGTTATATATTATGTATATTGTGTTGTATGTTAATGTTGGTAAACATAGGTTGTATGTTATATGTTATATATATGTTATATGTTATGCATATTTTATGTTGTATGTTAATGTTGGTAAACATAGGGTTGTATGTTGTATGTTATATGTTTTATATATGTTATATGTTATGTATATTGATGCATGTTGTATGTTAATGTGGATAAACATAGGTTGTATGTTGTATGCTATATGTCATATATATGTTATGTTATGTATATATTGTTGTGTGTTGTATGTTAATGTTGGTAAACATAGGGTTGTATGTTTACCAACATTATGTAACTTCCATAATCATTATTCACGAGGTGGATGTTTTCTTGTTTTATTTTTTCCTCCCCTTGCCTTTCCTCCAAATTTGAGAGTGAAGCCATATTCCTAATCTAAACCTCTGAATCATTCATTTCTTCAACAAGTTGGCCCTGTCAGAATCAGGCTCTAAAGCAAATGTTAGGTAAGAGGACCCAAGAATCCATGTCAGATGGGATAGACACAGATTGGGTGCCTTTATGTGTATATAGCTTATTTCTCAGCTCAATTAAAAAAAATGCCCACCTATCATGCTGATTTGTGACATTAAAAATTAGAAATATTCTCATAAGATATGCCACTGAAATCTTGGTGACTTTGACGATCAACGTTATGCATCTTTATAAAATGTAGTGATTTTATTTATTTATTTATTTTTGAAGTAGGATCTGACTCTAGCCCAAGTTGACCTAGAACTCACACTAGTCCCAGGCTGGGCTTGAACTCACAGGGATCCTCCTGCCTCTGTCTTCCTAGTGATAGGATTAAGGCTCCTGCCATCATGCCTAGCATACTTAGTTATTTAGTTATCTTTTTTTAAGAAACCATACAAGAATTAGTAAATTTGAGTACCAAAAGTTATTAAGTTCAGTGACTGAATGTGTGATGTAATCATTATCATTTATACAATGAAGTGCTCCTTCCACAGGTGATAGGCTGGGTTACCACCAACTCACTGCTGTTATAAAGTCAATTTTCTCTTCAGAAGAATAAATAAACACACTAGTGAAAAGATATCATTCTAGAATAAGGTTTTTGTGTCACAACTAACTTATGGTACATTTTAGAAGTGTATTTGCATTTTGAAATATAGATGGATCTTAATATTTTCATTTCTTAAAAAATATCCTGGGGCTGGAGAGATGACTCAGCCACTAAGGAGCTTTCCTGCAAAGCCTAAGGACTCAAGTTTGAGTCCCCAGTACCCATGCAAAGCCAGAAGCACAGAGTGGCACATGCATCTGGAGTTTGTTTGCAGTGGCTGGAAGCCCAGCATGCCCAATTCTCTTCTGTTGGTCTCTTCTCTCTTCTCTCTCTCTCTCTCTCTCTCTCTCTCTCTCTCTCTCTCTCTTTCTCTGTTTGAAAACTAATAAAAATATTTTTAAAATTTCTGTATGCTAAATAGTTGCTCTATTCTCTAGGGTGCTCCTGCCATTAGAAAACACTTACCAAAGATCTCGAAGTGGCTTTGGTGTTTCAATTCAGTATTTTTGAGAGGAAATGAAATAGACATGGATAGGGACCCTGAGGTGGTGAAAAATTTACCAGCTCAGAAAAAGCTGCCCGAAGTCTGAGAATTGGGGGTGGGGACCCAAACAATAACAATAACAACAAAAACAACAACAACAGAAACCAGCAAAGCATTCACAATTTGTGATAAGTAAAGGGAAGGCAGGGGGAAAACAGCTATTGAAAGTTTTATAAATTCTGTAAAATGATGTAATTTTATAATCTTAAATTTTGTGTAGAGTTAATTTTTTTATTATATATAAAATGAGAGACATTCTTTCATTCTCTTTGGAAATGATTATGTACACTGAAGAGCCAGCTGACTTGAAGGGCTATGGTTTGTTTTTAATCTAACACACTTATTATATTTTATTTATGGCCACCTTTCCTGGATGTGATATCATTAATTTTGGTTTCCGTTAAAAGAAGAGAAAAAATTTTCAATGTCCTACGTTGTTTTCTTATAGCTGTATTTCTTCGCGATGTTGCTTTCATTGATTTATACACTTGAGTAGCTCTCAGTGATTAATTAGGAAGTGTTGTTACATGTCTGACTCAATTCTTATTTGCATGTGCTTAACTGTACCTGTTAATAACTCTGAGTGTCTATATGTCAACTATTTAAGTGGATGGAAGGATAGCTGTAAACTGTGGCTCTTATATTTGATAACTTTTACTGAGGCTAGAATTGGTCAAAGTAAGTTGTAGAGGACATTAGACTAACTTATCAGCTTAAGCTGCAGAAACTTCTCTTGTTTTCCACCCTCTGAATTACTGAAAATCTTGTGTTAAAGGCTAACCATGTTGTTATCTAATATTGAGTGAGAATTTGTGATTTACTAAGCATCAGGGCACATTAACAAAACATTGCAAATAAATGTGTGTTATCAGACAGACATGTAAAACAGGGTCTAGGAGGTTGAGTTCAAAGGCTCAAGAGACTGGGGTCTGTCTATCTCCTATGGAGACCCACAGTGAATATGGTCCTTTTTGAAACTTAAAATAGGTTTCTTAGCATTTTGACTGAGAAGGGGGGAAGAGACTTAGTATAAACAAAATGAGCATTTTCAAGAGTGTCTAATTGTATACAGTATGCTTGCTTCCATGGTTCCTTCCAGTTTACCCGATAAAACACACACACACACACACACACACACACACACACACATTGTATTAAAATAGATAAACAGTAAAGTATGGTAGGTGAGCCCCAGGGAAAATGGCAGCCTTTTAACAATTCCCTATTGTTCTTCCTGCCTCAGAATAGCAGTGGCCCGCCTGTTGCTTTCAATCACAGGGGCAGGAAGGTTTGCTTACACCTAAAAAAAATAAAAATAAAAATAAAAAAAGTACTTCCCCAGTGGTGGGGATGGGCATCCCAGGGGCCTGGGAAAGTTCAGTTTTGTGAAAGGAAAGAGTTCCTGCCCCCCAGCTCCCCCTCAGCCCCCACCCCAGACACCCCATCTCCACCCTTTATTTCAGAGCAGCCCAGGAGAGCTTCGAGGCAGTCGGAACTAATTGTAACTGGCTAAGGGAAGTCTTCATTAGTGCAGGGACACATGGTCACCAGATGTGTGGCCAGGAGGGCCAGCAGGGCGAGGCATCCAGAGGAAAAGAAACAAGTTGCTTCATTGGGCAACTTCATAATCTCCCCTTTGTTTCCAGGTGCATTGTGCTGGCCATGGGATGCTTTCTGCTTTTGGTCCTTTTTCTGGAAAGTGAATGGAATTCTTTCTCCTTTTCACAGAGTCACAACTTTTTTTGGGACTGTCCAGAGAATGGGCCGGAGATGTTAAATTTTCTCCATTGGAGGAAATGTCCCATAACAGGGATGCTCTATGTGAGATTTGGGTCACAGGACATAGTTTGGGATTGAAAAATTGTGTAAATGACTGTAATGAAACAGACCTTTGGATTATGTTTCCCAAAATAAGGATCACTGAACTCAGAAGAAACCTGTTTGAGGGTGTCTTTTCCCATTTCTGATCTGTCTGATGAGTATAGCCTGACATTATATCTTCTCAAATAGAGCTGTGTTCCTGAGCAGTGAGTATGGATTTCAGGCCCTCAAGATTGGTGTAAAAGTTCTCCTGGTCAAGTTCCACCCAAGATGAGGATTTCTTTCTACCCACAATGCTTCCTAAGTGATATTACAAAATTGCAAGACTTTCTACTGTTACTGCAAGTTCCCCACAATCTGCTCACTCACCAGCCCACCTCTAACTTTTTGCATCCAGGGTTATTTGAGAAGTCCAGGGAGACCCACCTTTTTTGGGGTGAAACCTCTGCTTTTCCAAGTGGAACTCTTTGGTGCTGCAGAAAGTTGTGATATTAAAAACCAGGATCCCATATAAAGCACCGAACATGAACTGGTATTTAGTGTCTGAACTGATATTTTACAAAGGTCATGTGATTATCCTATGCATTTCAACATACTTTTTTTAATGTTAGACATCAAAAATCTTGAAAACATATTTGACACACAAATGATTTGTAAAATCACGGAATTCTGGAGTCACGCCACATTTTGCTCATGGTGCTAGACATTGGACTTGTGATGCTAGGAAAATATTTTTTTTTTGGGGGGGGGTTGATAGATGCTTCATGATTGCCAAATCTGTGATACAATCATCAAGACACCTGGGAGAAATAAACAAAAAAAAAAAGGTTAAAAAAACCCAGATAAGTTAAGGCAAGTAGTAAGTGGAATGTGAAGGGGGTGAATTGGTTCAAAATGCTTACTATAAGGATGTACTTGAAGTTGTCTGTGTGCTGTCCAACATTAAAAGAATGAATATAAAACCATTAAAACACTGGGAAAATTAGAAAAGTTATTGTTACTGTTTTGGGGAAAATATTCTTGAGATTAACTTCCTATTTACCTATACGAGCCAGTATTTTTTTTTTTTGTTTATTTGCTTTGCTTTTAATCCTTCTGATTCATAATTGTGACCCTTTTTACGGATGTTCTTCACGACTTTTAGTATCAATCAGACCTTTCAAAAGAAGCTTCTTGTTTGTAAATCTGAATTCAGCTCCTTCTTGTAATGAAAAAAAAAAGCAAAGCCAAGTTCAAGGTTTAGAAAGTGTAAAGCACGTGACCTACTATGTTTAATCCCAAATCAGTAAGAAGAAAAGATAATAATGTCAACTTCTTTGAAAATAAAAAAAATAAAATTTGCTCACCAACAGATAACATCGTGACTGTCAGGCATCAATATGTCTGTGTTCGCTTCATTTAAGTTAGCTAAGGTAACTTGAGTCAGTACCCAAGCTTTCCTTTCTCTAGAACTTTCCAACCGGCTCTGAGGGTTTCACTCACCTAGATGTCCCTTCCAAGGTCTGATTGGGTGAATTCGTGGCCAAATTTCCACCACGCAATGTGTTAGTAGCTGCTGATGTCAACATCAGGAAATGCCAGAACAAATAGTTAATTCTCCATACAGTCTGCTCGGAAAATATTCCGTGAACAATAGCCTCTGTATAGTATCCTTGAAATATACTCAAAGCCAGGCATGGTGGCACACGCCTTTAATCCCAGCACTCGGGAGCAGAGGTAGGAGGATCACCATGAGTTCAAGGCCACCCTGAGACTACATAGTGAATTCCAGGTCAGCCTGGGCTAGAGCGAGACCCTACTTCGAATCCCCCCTCAATATATATTCATAGATTCATTGACTCAATCATAGACTTATAGTATAGCAATGAGCCAGGGGTAACAGTATGTTGAAGAAATAAATTCATTTAGGTGGCATTTCAAAATGCACATTTTCAAGGAAAAATAATAGATGACAGAAACCAGTATGAATAATGATCCCGTTTGTCTATCCTGACATTGGTTGTTTTTGTGGCCTGTGATTTGATTCGCTGAGGCGATGTGGCGATGTTTATGCAATCTTAGCCCGTCTCGATTTGTTTGTCTCTGAGCAAGATCTCAGATTGACTTTGGACTTGGACCTGCCATCATCTTGCCCAGGCTTCCAGAGCCCTGGAGTTCTGAGCAAACACCACCGTGCCTGGCTACTTCTCTACCTATTGCCACACCAACACCAGCGGGTTCCGGCTGCCAAGTCAAATCTCTCTACTTTGTAGACTTCAGTTTTATCCGTTCCTCTTCCCCATTCGGAGTTGACCCTCTCAGGCCACATTATCATTTTCTGTAATGATAATCATATTTTTAAATAACTTCTTCACTGTTTTCCCCATTAGTCTAAAGTGTGGCCTTAACTCTTTCATACCTATGATATAGATGACAGATAGATAGATAGATAGATAGATAGATAGATAGATAGATAGATGATAGATAGATAGATGGAGAGATAGATAGATAGACGGACAGACATGTGGATACATAGATACATAGAAGTATACATAGATATAGATAAATAAATGGAAGATACATTATAGAGATATGGATGATAGATTTGATAGATACAATGCATAGATGATAGATAGATGATAGATGATAGATAGATAGATGATAGATAGATGATTGATAGATGATAGATGATAGATAGATAGATAGATAGATAGATAGATAGATAATAGATAGATAGATAGATAGATAGATAGATAGATAGATAGATAGATAGATTTCCTGATTAACTTATGGGTAAAAGTGGGAAGCTATCCCTGGCGGTTTCGTGCTCCGTGTCCCTGCTCAATTCTTTGCCTTATTCCCACATAATCATTCCTGGTCTTACGGAGTTACTCTGTGACTCAAGGCTACCTTCCACTTAGCTGCGTTCTTTAGGATGTATCAAACTGTGATGGTAACATAATATTTTTATGAGTTAAGTGTGGTGGATCTTTCTAGACAGTGCTAACCTCATCATTTATAAATGACCCAAAGTGATACATCATTTGATGGCGTACAAAGTTAGGGTCACTTCCAATTTTCTTTTCTATACTTTGATCACTGTCTCCCCAACTCTGCCCCTTTGTATCTCCAGCCCATGGCAAACCCCATTCTATTGTCTGCTTTCATTGGGTGATGTTTTCAGCTTCTATACCCACGAGCAGATAGATGGTAACTGTCGGCTGTGACTAGTCCATTTCGCCTAACATAATGTAACAATGGTTCATCCATGTTTTTGTAAATGGTAGAGTTCTTACTTTCATGCCTGTATAGTATTCCATTGGGAGTATAAACTGTATTTCCGTCTCTTTTTAACCTTTATTATAAGTATATACATTGTATGAGCAAATCTTGTGATGTGTCCCCGTTTCCCTCCTCTCTGTCCCCTACCCACTTGGGTACTTCCTCCGTGTGCACATTGGATCTGTTCTTAGGTTAGGGGGTTCCATTGATGGACTTAAAAGTGCTTCCATATCATGGTTATTTGGACTAAAGTAGCTGCGAGTATGGGAATATAGATGTATCTTCAACAAGTTGATTTAACTTTTGGGGGGATATGATTCCAGGAGCATTGGTTATTTATTTATTTATTTATCTATTTTTCTTGCTGTGAGCAATACCTGAATAAAGGATCTTAAGGAAGGAAGGAAGGAAGGAAGGAAGGAAGGAAGGAAGGAAGGAAGGAAGGAAGGAAGGGAGGGCTTGTTTCAGTTTACTGTTTATTTCAACTTCATGGTGGGAAGCCATGAAGTGTATGCTTGCTGGTCATATTACATCTGCAGTGAGGAAGAAGTCATGTCATGGATGCTGGCTTGCTTTCCTCCTTGTAGTCATTCTGGACCCCAGCCTATGGAAGAGTGAGGGAGGGTCTTCCCATTTTTTTATTGACCTAATCTAGAAACTCTCTCCCAGACATGCCCAGTTTTATTTCCATGGTGATTGTAAATCCTGTTAGGTTGCCAGCCAAGATGGCCCCCTAGGGCCGCATCCTAGGGTTGTTCTCCTTTGATGCTGGAGTGCCTACCATGGTTCCTTTGATGGCTACATTCACTTCCATCCACACCAACACTTTACCTTCCTTTCTTTCCCCACATCCTTTTTTCACAACTTTCCTGGCATCTTTTTGATAGCAACTATGCCAACACAAGTTAGGAGCTCTCTCCTGATAGTTTTATTATTCACTTCCAGAATGGTTTCATGCCGAGAATTATTATTTTTTTATGCAAGATCATCTCCAAACTTCTTTTAAAGAAAAAGTTTTCTACTCAGGTCATGTCCCACTTTTAGAAACGGGGATTGCTTGTTTTCTTGCTCCTGGGTATTTGAACTCCTGGTTGCTTTGGCTACAGCTTGTCAGATACGGTGTATAGATGTGTACACACCCTCTCACAAGCTGGTTGTCTCTTTGCTTCTCTGATGGTTTCCTTTGCTCTGCAGCAGGCTTCTAAAAATAAGAGATTATTTATTTATTTGCAAGCAGAGAGATATAGAAAGAAGAGGGGGGGGTGGGCACACTGGGGACTCCAGCCACTACCAATAATGCCTGCACCACCCTGTGCATCTGGCTTTATGTAGGTACTGGAGAGTTGAACCTGGGTTGTTAGGCTTTGCAGGCAAGTGCATTGTCCACTGAGCAATCTTCCCAGCCCCCAAAGCAGATATTTGGTTTGAACTGATCAAATTTGTCTACATTTACCTTTTATTTTCCTGTGCTTTTGAGGGTCTCCTGCCTGAAAAATCATGGTCACGTGTCATAGGACTTTCTCCTTATGCTTTTTGCTGGTTGTTTTATGTGCCTGAAGTCTTGATTTAATTATTCCAATCATTTTTTTTAATTAAAAAATTATTTATTCATTTTCAAGCAGAGAGATACAGGGAGAGATACAGATAAAGAGAGAGAGAGAGAGAGAGAGAGAGAGAGAGAGAGAGAGAGAGAGAGAGAGAGAACACACCAGGACCACCACCTTGTGGGTCTGGCTTATGTGGGTAATGGGGAATTGAACCCAGGGCCTTAGGCACTGGAGGCAAGTGCCTTAACTGCTGAGCCATCTCTCCAGCCCTATTCCAGTCATTTTGAGCTGATTTTGTAGGTGGTGTGAGGACTATTTTTTTCTTTTGTTTATGAACAACCCATCTCTTACCTCCATGAGTCTCATATTCTCCTCTGCTGAACATTATTTGGCTGTCATTTTAGTAATGGACTGCCTAGTGTTATAAGCTGTCACTACATGCATTTATTTCTATATTTCCTTTTCTCTTCTAGTGGTCATTGGTCTGTTTTATGCCAGCCCCTTGCACTTTGGATGCTTATAGTTTTGTGGTATATTTGAAAATCAGATAGTCTAATGGCTCCAACTTTTGCTCCAGATGGCTTTTCACTACTCAGGGTGCAAGAATATGTGAGGGAAATCTTAAAATGTTATCATCGCTTATGCTGACAGTTAAATACATAAGGTTCAATGTACTCTTCTTACCTGTAGATAAATAAGGGTTGAGCCTCAAAAATATAAAGTTCTCTTTGTAGAGTAAAATAGAGTTATCAACATTTACTGCTTCTTTTAAAAAATATTTTTATTTGCAATTTGAGACAGAAAGAGAGAAAGAGAAGAGAATGAGAAAGAAGAGAGAGACAGGGGAGAGAGTGAGATTTTCAAGGCCTCCTGCCACTGCAATCAAATTCCAGATGCTTGTATCACTTTGTGCATCTGGCTTTATGTAGGTTCTGGGGAATGGAATACGGGCCCTCAGGATGTGTAAGCAAGCGCCTTTAACCACTGAGCAATCTCTTTAGTCCCAAATCTTAACTGTGTAGGTATAATCTACAATGCCCAAACAAAATATTCAAAGTTTATTATCCTATTTTTAAAAATCCTACTGAAGTTGGGATTGCTTCAAATATAAGGGCTTGTCTGTTAATTCCTTCTTTCCAAGGATCTTTCAAAAGTAAAAGCACATATCAAAAGTCATATTAGAAGATAAAAGTTAATATTTTTAAAAATATAAATATGATTAGAAGTTAATCTTAGAGAAGTCCTCATTGACCAGACAAAACTTGGTCAAAGTTCAGTATTATCTAAAACTAAGTGTTGGAGAACTTTTGTCTCTTGATAAATATCCCATAAGCTACATGCAAGTGTGATATAAAACAGATGGATCATTACTGCAGAGGTCGAGGCATATGAACATCTACTAAGTAATACAATCAGTAGAAAAAAATCAACTTTCTCTTAAGCATGTCATCATTCCATGAGGAAAACACATTTTGAAATTGTTTCGCTCTATTATACGGGAGCAGTTATTATTATCACTCAGAAAAAATAAACTCTGGCTATTTATTTTTAAAATTTAATTGATTTTGCTTCAAAGTAGAATTAACATAGATGCTGACTGAGTCCTGAAACATTTTTTTTTCAAACTTTTTAAAAGTGTGCTTTCTCTTAATTTGTTTTTGGGAACAAATAATAAGCATATTTTAAATCTACTGAATAATATTAAATGGCTGCCTGCTGTTAATTAGTGTATGGCTTGAATCATAATTATGTCATCCGAAGGGACTCAGAAATATAGCCTAGTTAAAATGTGATTCACACGCCTGCCGTTCCTAGAGACGCACATTCATTACCGCTCACTCGGGGCTCTCTGAATGGAACTGTGAATGTAATCCAGGAAAAGATGGAAGGATTTGCCTCTTACTGTCATGATTTCATATAGAAGATCTCTTAGTTATCATCCTGTGCTAATCCAGGGATTGTTGCAACTTCTTAGTTGGCTGTTTGGTTTTTAAATCAGTGTTTATTGTACCAGTCATTGGTTATAGGAAGAAGATGCCACAGTATGCTGGGTGTCATGGTTTGATCCAGGTGTCCCCCACAAACAAATGAATGTGTTCTGATAGATCTACCCTCAGCTGATGGCAGTTTGGGTTTTACAACCTTGTTGGAGCTGTGTTGTCGGGGGCGAGCTTTTGGGGGTTATAAGCCAGCTTCCCCTTGCCAGAGTTTGGCACACCTTCCTGCCGCTGTTTGCAGTGCTGTGGCAGAGGTGATGTCCACCCCTCTGCTCATGCCATCGTTTTCCCTGTCAGGATGGAGTCTCCCCTCGAGTCTGTAAGCCTAATAAACCCATTCCTCCACAAGCCGCTTTTGCTTGGGTTCTTTCTGCGCAGCAACTAGAAAGCTGACCGCAACAGTGGGTATGAGATTTTTCTACTGTCTTATTTTTAATTTAACTTCTGGATCACCTATTTTGGCATATTACTACTTAAATATCTCATCCAGGGATGCCATTAGAGAAATAATCAACTACATCCATCCACCCTTAATCAAAAAGGGAGGCACTGTGTTCAGTGCTGGGAGCTCCTTCTTGAACGGGACAGGTATATGATGTCTATCTGACCTTCAAGCACCTTCACTGTAGGAGAAATGTGGGATTCTTTTTCTTTTTTGTCACAGAATTTCATGTAGCCCAAGCTGGTATAGAACTTCCTATATATCTACAGATGACCTTGAACTTCTGATCCTCCCACCTCTTCTTTCTAAGGAAAATAATGAACATTTGAAAAGAACTATAATTATCATCTTGGATAACAGGTTAGTCTAAAAAAAAAGCCAAATCTTACTGGTTTTCTCTCATTCATGGCTCCTAGATTTCATATAAAAACACAAAGTTATATAAGTTTACTCGACAAGCAAACAGAAGTCAGATTGTCTAGAGGTGTTGGGGGCGAAAGCCTTTGGGGGCCTTTGGAGGCCCCCCCCCCTGGCTTAGTCTTGGACGGCACCTGACAGCCTGCCAAGAGGGGCTTGGCTTAATGAGTTTCAGGAGGGAGTCCTGATTAGGCTATTTGCACATCATGCTCACAGGTTCTTGTCATAGACCAATAAATAGCTCCCTGATTGGCAAGGAGCTCTCCATATATATTCTGTAGCATATCTGCAAGAGGGATGAGGTATGAGAAATGAGCAATGAGGTATGAGCAATGAAATCTGAGAGAGCAATATAGAGAGAATGCGCATTCTTCCACCCATATGCGGTGTGTATGTGTTTGTGTGTGTTTGTGTGATCACTGCCCTCCGTGGGTGACAGGCAGTGATATAGAGGAGCTTCCAGAACTAGCGGAGAGGGGATGAGAGAAACGGGGCGCTAGAGCAGAGTGTGCTTCATGTATATTTCCTACTTCTATGAAGATTCCCTTATGAAGTTCAAGGCTATGCACAATGAATCTACTGTATTTTTTTTTTTTTGAGGTAGGGTCTCACTCTGGCCCAGGCTGACCTGGAATTCACTATATAGTCTCAGAGTGGCCTTGAACTCATGGTGATCCTCCTATCTCTGCCTCCTGAGTGCTGGGATTAAAGGCGTGCACCACCATGCCCGGCTGAATCTACTCTAATAAAAAATCAAGTACTACAATTGTGGAAAAGTTGATCACTGTGGAAATGTGAAAATTAAGCCTCTAAGAAGTCTCCCCCCCTCATCTAAGCCTCGGGAGTCATCGAATAATATACTCTAAGGCTCAGGCATGAGAGACACTTGGTCATCCAGGGACTGCAAGATGAGTCACCACAAAGCCGAGAGCTCAGGAGCTCTACAGTCAATGAGAAGAGCTTGTTAATGTGTGCATCTAGCCTTGTGATTGAGGGTCCCATGCACGGATTCCAAAGGAGAACAAAGCATCCCTTCCAATTTCCAATTTATCAAGTAGTTGATAAAGAAGAGGTAATGATGAAACTTCATTAGAACTTTCATTTTAACTCACAAAATAATATACTGCACTTAATCATACAAATGGCAGGGTTTCCAGAGGGCTGACCCTTAGGGAAGCAAGGGGTTTTCTGTAAATACTGTGTGGACACAATGCCACTCTTTGCTGCATTTAACCTGTTTTCTTTGGGATATTTCTAGCAAAGTTTTAGTATTAATGAGTAGAAATGGGATTAGGGGAGGTTGTTCAGTGGTTAAAGGAGCTTGCTTGCTTGCAAAGCCTGACAGTTCAGGTTGGATTCCCAGTATCCATGTGAAGACAGATTAAAAAAAAGTAGCACATATATCTGAAGTTTATTTGCTGAAGCAAGAGGCCCTGGTATCCTCAGACTCCTCTCTCTCTCTCTCTCTCTCTCTCTCTCTCTCTCTCTCTCTCACACACACACACACACACACACACACAAATGCATTTAAAAATATTTTATTCATTTTTAAGCAGAGAGAGAGAGAGAGAGAGAGAGAGAGAGAGAGAGAGAGAGAGAGAGAGAGAGAGAGAGAGAACGAACCAGGGCCACCACCTTGTGGTTCCTGCCTATGTGGGTCCTAGGGTATTGAACCTGGGGCCCTAGGCACTGGAGGCAAGTGCCTCAACTGAGCCATCTCTCCAGCCTACAAATGCATTTTGAAAAGCAGAAATAGAAATGTTTTAAGAAAGTCAACTATAGCTCAGCTAGCAGCTTTCAGTTCTTCTCTCTCTTCTAGATTCTTCTCATTGCTTATGTAATGAAAACCTTTTGAGCCAGGCAGGTAGTCACATTTGGAATCCCAGCACTGGGAAGACTAAAGTCCAGGAAGTACCATGAGTTCAAGGCCAGTCTGGGCTACCTAGGGAGCTTCAGAGAGTTCCAGGCTTGCCTGGGCTATACAGCTCATATAAAAACAACAGGAAGAATACCAAGGACACCTCCTGTAGGAGAAAACTGTGTCATGTTTTCTATAGACACACAGTTCATCAGGGCCTGCAATCAGAGCATAACCCCCTTAGAAATGACCTTTGCATTTCCACTCCAGTGTTATCCTATAGGAACAAAGGCCCAGGTACCCCAAGTTTGCTGACTATACCATTTGGGAGCTTTCTGTTTGCTTCCCCGGGTTTCATTCTTTTTTGTATTTTATACCTTACTAAAGATGCATGCACTATAGTTTTCAAGAATTTTTTTACATGTCTCCTTGTATTATTATTTTTTTTTCATAAAGTAAGTTTATTATTAAGAATGGCTTTAGTGTTTAATTATAGAAATTGACTTATTGCTTACCTAATTTCCTTAGAAGTCACATTCTTTTTATTATTTTTTAAATACTATTTATTTGGAGAGAGAGAGAGAGAGAGA
>PVHP010002194.1:0-93752 GCA_004024765.1 Zapus hudsonius | reverse complement strand
CAAGATATAAACACAATATGTTCAGCTCAACTCTTAAGTCCCCACAGCTTTCAACTGAGCCATAATACCAAAAATAAACCCATAATGGCACAGAACATTCACAATGCAAAACATGAGGCACAGCAAAAACAGATTGACCAATACAAGATTTTAAACAAACAGGGCACCATCAATCTCTAACTCCAAGTTCAATGATTCTAACCAATAACACAAGTCTCTTGGAGATTCAATTCCGCCCCTCCAGCTCGGCTACTCACAGTCCGGGAAAACGTCATCCGGTGCTGGCAGCTCGCCTTGGCACCCATACATAGTCCTGGAATTCTTTGGGTCTCCATTGCAACCCATAGTTCATCCTCATGGCTCCATCGGGCTCCATGCAGGCAACCTAGCACACCTGCTTCACATGCCGATGGCCATTTTTCAAAAACAAAACTGTGTTGCAAATCCAATGACCCTCTCTTTCTAACCAATCTCCATTCCACAGAACCAGATGGGCTACCAATTTGTTAATCCAGGGGGGATCCAAGCACTCAGGCCCATTACTTCAAAGAGTCCACATTCTTCCTGTTGTTCCAGTGCAGACCAGCTGGCTGAATCTCAATGGTTGTAATCTCTCAAACAATTGCTGGTGAACGGGCAGCAGTTTCGACCCAAAGATCTTTCTGTGCCATCTCCATCTGCTCACACCAGTCTCCATCTTTACATAAAACAACCCTGCATAGGTTTCCAGGACACAGGCAGGCAGAATGCAGCAAGCCTCTCATGCAAACTGCTTCTGGCATAGTCCTGACAAAGTTCTTTCTCCCCCTTGTAAGCCAAACCTCACAGTCCATAGTTCTCACTACATTCAGGTCTTGTAACTCTGACCAGAATGGTCCATGAAGCTGTACTCACAACACTGCGAGGCATCTCTTAGGCCGAGATTTCAAATCCTTCCACATTCCTCCTGTAGATCACTTCCAGAAGACCAAAGCCACAAGATCAGGGTTCTAGCAGCAACAGATGACCCCACATCCTGGTACCAAAACTGTTGTGGTCATCTTCTTAGTTGCTGAGCAGAAAGAACCCAAACAAAAGCGGCTTGTGGAGGAATGGGTTTATTAGGCTTACGGACTCGATTGGAGACTCCATCCTGGCAGGGAAAACAATGGCATGAGCAGAGGGCTGGACATCACCTCCGTCACAGCACTGCAAACAGCGGCAGGAAGGTGTGCCAAACACTGGCAAGGGGAAGCTGGCTTCTAACCCCCATAAGCCCACCCCCAACAACACAGCTCTAATGAGGTTCTAACTCCCGAATTGCCATCAGCTGAGAATCGATCTATCAGAACACATTCATTTGTTTGTGGGGGACACCTGGATCAAACCATGACACCCTCCTTTCATAGATCCAAGCAGAGAGACCAGCACCAGCAGCCAGGGGGAGGAAGGAAGAAGTTCCCTTTCCCCCAATCTTCCTTATATATAGTCCCCTTTTGGAAGGCCCACTCACTCAGGGAGAAGGGCTCACTCTGGAGAAGTGACCTATTCCCTTCTCTAAAATCCCGAAGGGATTTTGTCAATCCTTTCTGTAGGCAAACTCAGAGACCCACCCAAGATTACTGTGGATTATGACATAGGTCAAGTTGACAGTAAATTTAACCATCACAATAATCATTCATCTTTTTATATAGCTTATCAGCAAATTGTCATGTATTAAAGTATGAGTGTGGTGATGGAAGTCAAAGGAACAGTGTTTTAGAGAGAGTATGTATGATTCATTCTAAACTAAGTTTGATTGATAGTTCAAAATTTTAAAATATTAGTTAACCAGGCCTTCTAAGGTTGGAGAAATATTAACAACAAGAGAGGAAAAAGTTCTGCTTTTTTATCTAGAAGGAAGAGACAGGTACAAAAAGTTTTAAGTATTAAAGATTTATGATTTCCCAGGTCTAACCCTACTTCTTGGTGTTCAATTTATCTTATGAGAAGAAATTAAATTTTACTTAAATTAACTAAGTATAATTAATTTACATGAATCTAAACCATATTTCACTGTCTACCACCACTACCTTCGTATGCTTTTTCTTTTTCTTTATTTTGGTTTTTTGAGGTAGGGTCTTGCTCTAGCCCAGGCTGACCTCAAACTCAAGTAATCCTCCTACCTCTGTCTCCCAAGGGCTGGGATTAAAGGCCTGAGCCACCACTCCCAGTTTAGTGTGATTTTTAAAATAAAAAAGAGAGATTATGTCGTATATATATCGTAATTTTTTGAACAGTATATGTAGAAAGAAAATATTTTGATATTGACTGAAATTCTTCTGGATAAGATTTTTCATTTTTCTCTGTGGTTTTTATCTTGAAATTCTTATTTAATTACTGTATTATCCTTTTGTAATCAGACATAGCAAAATGTTTTCCCCAAAGAATAGTTTTCAGCAAAGATAATTTTTTTCTTTGTCTTGTACTTGCAGTGCTAAGACTCTTTTTCTTTGAATCCAAAAGATGATTAAGAACTAATTTAAAATTCATATCTACTTGGTGTCTTTGATCAAATCTCAGGCTTCCTTATTCACCCTGTGATCTCTCCACAGAGATCTCTGGCAGGGACTTTTTGCTAAGTCCTTGACATCCTTTTTGTCTTTTGATCTTGGCTTAGCTCCCTCTGCTTCCCACTGACCTTTTCTCAATAATCTCACTGATTTAGAAACTCTTTTGGTGTCCAGAAAGTGGTGACGATCTTCACCTTCCTTATCTGCTTTTGTCTGAAAAGTAGCACAACTTTGCATCTTGTGTGGTTCACCTCACTGCTTTTGTTTTGATGCTGGACCAACTCCACTTCATTTTTCTCCTTCTTGGTGTTCTACTATCTGAAGTCCAAACCTTCCAAACTGGGCTCCTTCATCTCACTCTCAGAACTTCCTTCCTTCACATATGAATTCCACAAACTTTCATGGATCTCTGCTTCCCTTCTCTTTTGCCCTATACCCTATACCACTAAAATCAAGTTTTAGCACTACTCAACAGTCCATGCTTAAGGCATTGTAAAGACTCAGCTGAGGAATCTTTCTGCCCACTTCTTGTACTCTGTTTTATATTACTCCTCTGAGCTAATTGGCCACTTCAGTTTTACCGCTCTTCCTTTGCGAAGCCTTTCTGTTGCAGCTTAAATGTAAAAGCCCCCCCCCACAAGCTTGCATGTTTGAACAATTGCTCCCCAGCTCAAGGCACTCTTTTGACTAGCTATAGGAGGCAGAAGCTTGCTGGAAGAAGTGGGAGCAGCTTTGAGGTTCTATAGCTGGGCCCTACTTCCTGTCTGCTCTTTGCTTCCTGACTCTGGATGCAATGTGACTAGCTGCCTCTGGCAAATGGAACCATGTCTTTCTTTTCTTGATTGACTCTAAGCCCTTCTTAAAACATAAACCAAAATAAACTTTTCCTTTCTTAAATTTCTTTTTTTTAGGAATTTGTTCAAAAAAACTATAAAAAAACTAATAAACCTTCACTGATTCTTCATTCTCAACCTACCCCTTCATTTAAAGTGTTTTGTTTGGAAAATTTCAAATATCTCCAATGTGTAGTTGCATGTATTCACCCTCCAACATTAGCAATGACTTCACCTAGTCCTCCCTTTCTGTATTTGATCACTTAACTAACTTTAAGTATTGTTGTTCCTCACGGTCCTATCCGCAATTACTTTCTTCTCAGGCAACATGTGGTATGTGGGGTACATTTGATACCATCTAGGGGTGTTGGGTTTGTTTTCTCTGCCAATAGAAGAATTAAAAGGCAGGAAAGAGTTTTGAATAATAAAGTTTATTTTAAAGTAAGGGGTAAAGATGGGGCTGGAGAGATGGCTCTGTGGTTAAGGCACTTATCTCCAGTCCCTAAGGACCCGGGTCCAATTCCCCCAGTACCCACATAGGCCAGATGCACAAGGCGGTGCCTGTGTCTAGATTTCCTCTCTCTTTCTCTCTGTATGTATCTTTCTGCTTGCAAATAAATAAAATATTTTTTAAAAATAAAGTAAAAGGTAAAGAAAACAACAAATACCTCAGGGAGGAGGGGATTGCAGAGCTGAAAAATCTGTCTTCCCAGTGGAGCTAGACTTTTAGTAAGAGAGGGAAGCAGACCTGTCCAGAGTTTATAAATGGTCAGCTTAAAGGAGCATGAAGGCACTAGTCCATGATGCAGTCCCATAAATTCCCCCCAAGCCAGTCCACCATCAGGAAAATTCATATAAGCTAGGAAGTGGGACCACTCTCTTGACCATCTTAGGTTAGAAGATTGCCACCTACCAAGGGCCTTTTCTCCCTATTGGCCTACTTAGCCAAGGAAACTGTTTAGCTCCTACCATGTTTCACACCTACAAGTGCTAACAGCCTATGCCTCTTTCAAGTGTAGGTATCATGTAAATCGATTTATTTAGCCTAAGTCTTGCTCATAAGCAAAAGATTTTATCTACTGGCTTAGATCATCTCCACTTGGATGCACCATGCGTTCCAAAGCAAGAGTCTTGATGAGCTCATCTTTCTCTGCCCACCTGCTTCTCCTTCTGGACTTCCATGTTGACTGTAAAAGCTCCATCCTTCTGGTCCTTCCCTAATATATCTCACTCTGATCCAATCATGCTAACTTTTCTACAGCTTGATCTTACTACTCCTCTACAACCACAGCCATAGAAAAGCCCCACTTACCTAGATTTCTTTCAGTAAGTTTCTACCTGATCTGATTGTCTGCTGACTCTCCGCTACCTTTTATAGCAGTTCAGCTTCCATGTTACTATCAGATTGCTTTTCCTAAAGTGCAAGATTGATCATGACATTCTCTTGTGAAGCCTTCCAGTTGACTGGTGTCTTTATTATGAAATAAGTGTCACTTGTTCTGGCCCTCATTCTTACTTGGCTCAGGGGTTTAGGTAAAATCTAATGACCTGGGTTCTTTCCCCAGTACCCACGAAAAGGCAGATGTACAATGTGGCACAATGCATCTGGAGTTTGTTTACAGTGGCTAGAGGCCCTGGTATGCCCATTCTCCCTCCCCACCCCCCAACTGTCTCTCTTTGTTAGCAGACACACACACACACACACACACACACACACACACACACACACACATTCCTCCACTTAATCTTCTCCACATTTGTATTATAAATTTGAAAGTTCTTTTTTATATATTTTATTTATTTGCAAGGAGAAAGAGAGAGAGAGAGGAGAGAGGAGAGAATGAGCACATCAGGGCCTCCTGTCACTGCCAAGGAACTCCAGGTACATGTGCTGCTTTGTGCATCTGGCTTTATGTGGGTTCTGGGGAATTATTTACCAGGTTGTTAGGTTTTTCAGGCAAGTGCCTTAACCACTGAACAATCTCTCCAGCTCCCAAACAGCTTTTTAAAAAAAAAAAATTATTGTTAATAATTAGATACCTTGTATGAGCAAGTCTTATGACAATATCCCCAATTCCCTCCTCCCTGTTCCCAACCCACTGAAGGCCCTCCTCAGTGGGATTGTGATGGTCAGACCTCTGCAGGGACCACTCCTCCCCTTGAGTGGGAGGTGTCTAGTTAGAGCTATAACCTAGGTACTAAAACTGATTGGTCAAATATGGACCAATCAGTTGTCTCTCTGACTCACCTGGGGAAAATTTAAATTAACTTCCCTAGAGGAAGCAGATGAGGGAGAATATATGATCTGTTCCAGGTCCATCCAATTATCTTTAAATTTCATTATGTCATTTTCCCATTCACTGGAGCAGAATTCCATAGTGAATATGTACCACAACTTTGATACCCATTTGTCCAGTGATGGGCATTTGGGTTGATTCTAATTCTTAGCTATTATGAATTGAGCCACTATAACATGGTTGAACAGATGTCTCTGTGCTAAAGTGAGGAATTGTGAGGGTAGATACCCAGTAGAGGGATAGCTGGGTCCCTTGGTAGCTCTATATGCATCTTTTTTTAGGAGCTTCCACACTGATTTCCATAGTGGTTGTACAAATTTACATTCCCACCAGTAGTGAGTAAGGGTTCCTTTTCCCCCATATTCTCACCAACATCTATTGTTGGTAGAATTTTTAATGGTTGTCATTCTGACTGGAGCAAAGTGGAATCTCATTTTTGTTTTGATTTGCATTTCCTTGATGAATAAGGATGATGAACATTTTCTTAAATGAGAACTGTTTGTGTTTTCTCCTCTGTGAATTCCCTGTTGAGATTAGTGCTCCATTTTGTCAGAGGGCTATTTGGATTTTTTATTACTTAGTTTTTTGAATTCTTTGTAAGTTCTAGGTATTCAACCTCTGTCCATGGTATAGCCGAAAAAGATTTTCTCCCAGTCTGATGGTGTTCTTTTGGCTCTGAATATGGTGTTTGTCTGTACAGAAGCGTTTTAGCTTCATGAGATTCCTTTGGTTAAGTGATGTTTGCAATTCCTGGGCTACTGGGGGTATATTCAGGAAATTTTTCCCTATATTTCCATAATAGTAGGTAGCAAAGTTAGACTTGGGTCAAGTGGGAGGGAGAAAGGGGGTTGGAAGGAGAGCATCCTCTCTTGAATTCCTACATGAGGTTACAAAATCATATGCCACAAAGAAATTTATGATTAATTGTAGGAATAGCTATTGGTAGGGATTATTTTGTAGGCAGCTAGTTACACATCCAGATATAATCTGTTTGTCCTGGTAGAACTGTAGAACACAGAAGTTTTTTTCAGAAAATAAAGTCTGGGAACTAAAATCCAAAACTCCTGACTTCCTAAAGGACAAAAGCCCTCACTTAGGCTGACTCACCAGGTGGTCAGCTGGCCCACACACTCAAAGTAACTAATCCCTTGTCTAACCTACCAGTCTATCAGGAGCCCTTACAAATACATTCAAAGTAATGGATTCTTTGTCTTGCTCTTCAGCCTATCAGAAATACCAGTTTACATTCAGAGTAATCAATCCAGTCTACCCCAAATTTATGTGTATTTTACATTCCAGTGGTATTAAAAAGCTCTGATTTAAGTTAGTAGGCCCCACCCAGTTTAGGAGCTCTTTTGATTCTCTCTCTTTCGGCTTTGTGTTATAATAAGTCCTTATTTAACCTGCCTTTTTACGTAGTCTGTACTCATTATTATTTGTGATACCCAAGGCAAGAACTTGAGAGGCACTGGCTTTGGGTTCTAGTGACTATTGAATGATGGGTACTCTAAACCCCTAATCTAAGCCAATTCTGAGCTGTGTCACTTTCAAACACTGTAACAGTATTGCACTTTCAAAAGAAATCAAGAAAGATATAAAACTTGTAACAATAGTGATGTCTCAGAATTCAATAATGCACAAAGCATTCATTAGTTATACTTAGAAGAACAGTGTTATATTATTATGTACATATTGTTATGATGGCTAAGTTTATTGCCAATTTGACCTATGTAATAATCCACAGTAATCTTGGGTGGGTCTCTGAGTTTGCCTGCAGAAAGGATTGACAAAATCCTTTTGGGATTTTGGAGAAGGGAGGAGGTCCCTTCTCCAGAGTGAGCCCTTCCCCCTGAGTGGGTGGGCCTTCCAGAAGGGGACTAATTATAAGGAAGCTTTAGAGGAAGGGAAGCTTTCTTTCTTCCTTCCTCCTCCAGCTACTGGTGTCTCTGCTTGGATTTATGAAAGGGGGTCAGCCTTTTCCTTCATTTTTGGAACTTCCTATGGATCTGTTATTTCAATAAATACTCCTCCTCAAATTGTGCTTGGTTTAGAGATTCATCCCAGTGGTGTATGACTGACTACGACAATTGTATAGATTTTTTTTTATTCTTACAAAAGCAGATTTTTAAATATATTTATAATACTCTCAGAATTATTATTAAGTATATATCCTAGAAATAACTATAGTATAAGTGATACAGGAATTTTGGGTTCCTTGTATGCCAAAGCACCAATAATTTGGGGTGTTCCCAGATCCTTGTCCTATGAATTGGAAGACTGAAATCCACAGACTGAAGGATAAGGTTCAGAGTTTATTGCAGTTTAAAGCTTTAGGAAGGAAATTTGATGAGGGACTTAAGCCTAGAACATAAGAGAAGTAAGCAAGGTGGAGCTCTTGCCCAGGGAGGCCAGAGGGGATGTGAAAAACCCCATGAGAGAAGACAGAGCTCTTGCCCAGGGAGGCCAGAGGGGTTGAGTAGCCCACCTAGAGACTCAGATGCGCTTTTTTTTTTTTAATGGGGAGTGGCTATGTAAAGAAGACCATGTTTGCAGGGTTTTTTTATGAGCCCATGGATAGGTGGCTGGTTTAGCCAGTTTACTCCTGGTGTCATGAGTCAAGAATTTTGAAATTATCTAGGAAGGGAGTGGGAAAACCTCCCTAAAGAGGCAGAAGTAAGGAAGGACCAGGTCCTTCTGACATTTCTTACCTGTTTTCCCACAGACCCAAAGGACAACTCCTGCACTTACCCACTTATTTACCCTGTATCACTTCTACTATAGTTATTTCTAGGATAAATGGCTTAATAAAAACAAGAGAAAGATAATTCACTTTGGGGTCTATCACCCCTAAGCTGCCTAGCCACTTTCTATCTCCTCTCATAAGTATGACCTGCTTGCCTTCACAAGTGTTAGCTAATATTATCACCTTATATTATTACAAAAACATATGGTGGTTGCTTGAGTTTAACCTAAAGGCTTTTCCTAGTATCTAATACTTATTTAGGAAATAATTATGTTGTATTCTATTCAGATCTTTATGCTGATTTTTACTTACTTTATTAAATAAATTTCTGTTATTAGCAACAGAAGGTATATCTTCATTTTTGTTTTTAAAAAGTGAGAAATATGAAAGCCAGGTGTGGTAGGTGCACGCCTTTAATCCCAGCACTCGGGAGGCAGAGGTAGGAAGATCACCATGAGTTCAAGGCCACCCTGAGACTACATAGTGAATTCCAGGTCAGCCTGGGCTAGAGCAAGACCCTACCTCAAAAAAAAAAAAAGTGAGATATATGGGATCATACAAGATTAAAACTCTTGGAAAATATAACCTTTGATGGACTTAAAATGAGAATCTGTAGCACTGAAGGCTGGAGGGAAGATCAAAGCTAACAAAATGATTGCCTAGAACAAATGCAGAAAACAAAGGAAACAGAAAGGAAGCATAAAATTTGATGATGAAAGCAAGAACAGCCTATTAGTTAAACATGTTTGGGTTATGATGTCTTAATAAAAGATAAAACTTGTGTTAAAATAGTATTGCAGTGTTCTGTTTTAAGGTCACTTCAAAAAGCAAACAAAACAGGAATAATAAAATTAAGTGGATGTATAAGCATTTCTCACATGAAAGCAAAAACGGTAGCTTTCACTCCAGAATAAAAAAGATGAAGAATGGTATATGGAATAAAGAGACTCTCACAGATTTTCCCTTACTCAATTTGGGATTTGAAATGAAATGCAGCTATTTTATGTGTTGGTTTTATATCCTGTAGACTGACTGAATTCAGTTATTCTACAGGATTTTTTTTCTGAAATTTCTAGAATTTTCTACATACTAATTCATAGTATATTCAAGCATACTTTTACTCTTTCCTTTTGAATATTCTTGCCTTTTATTTCTTTTCCCTTCCTGATTGCTCTGATAGGACTTTAGTACTGAATGGATATAAGTAAAGGAAGTGCTCAATGTGGCCTTTTACAAATGGAGAACATTTACAATTATACTATTGATTTTGATTTATATACTGGTGCTTATTTGTATATATGGTCTATATAGTCCTAGTTTTGTATAATATTTTTATCATCAGGGAATGTTGAATTTTGTTGAATACTTTTTATGCAGCAATTGATGACCATGTGATTTTTGTCCTTTACTTTGGTAATACAAGGTATTCATACAGGAAAAAATAACTCATCATCTTTAAGATATTGTTGCGGTCAGCTTTCTAGTTGCTGCACAGAAAGAACCCAAACAAAAGCGTCTTGTGGAGGAATGGGTTTATTAGACTTATGGACTCAAGGGGAGACTCCATCCTGGCAGGGAAAACAATGGCATCAGCAGTGGGGTGGACATCACCTCTGCCACAGCACTGGAAATGGCGGCAGGAAGGTGTGTCAAATACTGGCAAGGGGAAGCTGGTTTATAACCTCCAAAAGTCCGCCCCCAACAACACAGTTCCATCGAGGTTGTAAAATCCAAACTGCCATCAGCTGAGGATCGATTACCCAGAACACACTCATTTGTTTGTGGGGAACACCTGGATCAAACCATGACAGATATATATGAGCTGGGCATGGTGGCACACTCTTGTAATTTTAGTACAGGAGAGGAAGAAGTGGGACTATCCCCAGTTTGTGGCCAGTCTTAACTCCAAAGACAGTGCCTCTCCACAAAAAGATATGAGACAACAGATTGTACAGTGCATGAAGTCTTAGGAATCTAAATAGAGTTTTTGGTTATTGTTGAAAAAATCCACTATTATTTAATTTGCTTTTTCTGTGATCTATACAGTTTAGACCTGAGTGAATTCAAAGCCATTATTATCAAAGCAAGAAGCAAATAATAATGAAAATGGAAGTGTGCATAGGTATAAAATCACAAGTCAGGGTTAGATAGATGACGCAGTGTGTCAGAGCTCTCTCTATGCAAGCAAGAGACCACTGGAGTTCAAATCCCAGGACCCACATAAACAACTCTGTCCCTTATGGGAGCAGAAACCCAAGAATCACTGGAGCTCTTAGAAAAACAGTAAATTCCAAGATCAATGAGAGACTCTGGCTCAAAGTAAGAAAGGGTGGAAGAGTGATAGAGTTGGATGTTCAGGGTTCCATTCCAGCCACCAGAGGTGAGCTCACCCTGCCCCATCATGGGGTGACACATGGGGTATACCAGCATACTACGCATGCTCATTTTGTTTACTTACAGCATTCAAAATTAGGATTTCATCTTATGGCACTAGTAATATTTGATATTTTTTATGGTTAGAACATATTTTATATGGTTATTTTGAATCATATGAAATTGGCATTTTATATACATCAAAAATAATATGTCAACAATATTATCATTGTAGACATGTAAAAATAGTTGTTTAAATTTTATACAAGGTAATTTCATTCTAAAAATATCAAAATACTTTTCATTTTTTGAGCAAATAATAATTACCCTTTATTTTCAGTATTTACCTTGTAAAACATTCAAAATTGAATGTGAAAGTATTTGGGTAAGCTGAGTTACTAGTGCTTTCTGTGATTTTTGTTTTTTTTTTTTAAATTATATGTCTTCAAACATTCTCTCCTTTATAATAGTATATTATATCCTGTTATCCTTGATCAAGTCACCCTTGATCTAAGCATGCTTTGTCCCTCATTACAGTCACACAAATTGCCTCTATATTTCAAATGATGCTGAAATTAATAGCCAACATTTATTGAGGTTTTTTTATATGTCATGAACTTCTTAATCTTCACAATAAATTTGTGCCATTGATTTTGTTACCATCTCCATTTTGCAGTGGAGAACATGAGGGTGAAGATGGTTAAGCCTTGTGATGAAGGTCATGAAGCTAAGAAGTGGCAGAACAAGACAGCAACTGAGCACTTGAGATTGAGATATAATTTGAATAATCTGTCTTTTTATTTAATTAGTAGTTCTATTGTTAACTATCTAAAATTTTTCATTTAACTTTTGAGTAGTTTATCTGTTCAATTCTAAAAGATTAAAAAATACACTCTTTTTTTGTCTGCTTCACAGGATGGACAGCCTGAAATTTTATACACATTTTGGAATTCAGTTACTCAGGCACTTTCTTCTCACTTTCATTCAGCAACAAACTGTAAGTTTACTATGTATTTTTGTAAATTCTTGTCAAATATTTTAGTTACCCCTTCATTAAAATTCTGACTAATTGTCATTTCTTTTAGATGTTTAATCCAGAATCTCTTAGCTATCAGATCATTTTACAATTGGTATTTAAAATAAAATTCTCTGGAAGAAAAAAGTTAATTCTCCATAATTCAAGCATGGGAAGAACTCTGAATTAAGCAGTTATGCTGAAGAATATTGTTAATACTTTAGTTTATTTCCAACTAAATTACTATGTATTGGAGCTTTTTTTAATTGTTGAAAATGATGACTTGGGCTGGAGTAATCATGATAGCTCAGTGGTTAAAGGCACTTGCTTGCAAAGCCTGACAATCTGGGTTTGATTCCCCAGTACCCATGTAAAGCCAGGTGCACAAATGGCTCATGGATTTCATTTGCAGTAGCAGGAGGACCTGGCATGCCCATTCTCTCTCTCTCTCTCTCTCTCTCTCTCTCTCTCTCTCTCTCTCTCTCTCTCTCTCTCTCTCTCTCTCTCTCTCTCTCTCTCTCTGTGTGTGTGTGTGTGTGTGTGTGTCTGTTTCTCTCTCCTCTTGCAAATGAGTAAATAATTATTTTTAATTCTAAAATATATAAAGAATGAAGACAATCCATAAATGTGTAGCTCTGCATTATGAGTTAAAAGTTGATTATTTGACTATGGGCCAACAAGCTTCCTTTTTTTAATTTTTAAATTGTGCTTATTTATTTGTGAGAGAGTATATATGGGAACCCCCTAACCTATGGACAGATCCAATATACACACCAAGGAAGTACCCCAGTGGGTAGGGGCCAGAGAGGAGGGAAACAGGGACACATTCACAAGATTTGATTATACAATGTATATACTTATTCATAATAAAGATATAAAAAATATATTATGTTCAAAAAAAGAGATAGAGGGTATATATGGGTGCACCAGGGCCTCAAGCCACTGCAAATGAACTCCAGATACAGGCATCACTTTGAGCATCTGGCTTTACATGGGTATTTACATGGGAATTGTTTTATTTTTGGTTTTTGTTTTTCGAGATAGGGTCTCCTGTCACTGCAAACAAACTCTAAACACATGTGCCACATTTGGGTATTGGGGAATCAAACCTGGATCATCAGGGTTTGCAAGCAAGCACCTTCAACTGCTGGAGCCATATCTCCAGGCCCTCTGGTTCCCTCTTTTTATTTCTCATAAAATGTATAGCAAAGCTGGGGCCATGAATGTGCAACTCTCATTCATGTGTAGCGCCAGATAGAATTTAAGGAGAATTTTTATTTAGGACTGATTGGATTGTAACTCTACTCATCTTGCAAGAGAATACTGTGCATCACGCTGAATTTGATTTCAGGAATAAAAAGTTCACAAGTTTTAAGCATAAAATCCAGACTATTGGAAAATGCCTGCATTCATATTTCTGTCATTACAATTCAATGTAGAGCACCCCTGTCACCCCAGACTTCCTGTACTCATGTTTCTAGTTTGTCCACAAAGTCCAAAACAACGCAAGGCTGGAGAAATTGCTCAGTGGTTAAGGCACTTGCCTGCAAAGCATAAGGACCCAGGTTTGATTCCCCAGTACCCACATAAAGCCAGATGCCCAAGGTGGCCCATGCATCTGGAGTTCCTTTGTTGTGGCTGGAGGCCCTGGCTCCATAAATCTGCTTTTCTTGCTCTCATAAATAATAAATAGATAAATAAATAAAAAATATATTCAAAACAACACAAGATTCTCTTTCCTCCCAATCACAGTGAAAGGGGAATATAGCCGTGTCTATTTTAATGATATTTTGTATGGTCTGTGATATTTAATTTATATTTAAGTATTTCTTTTTTCATTGTGACAATATTTACCCCCAAAAGCCTTTGCCATACTTGAAAAAAAAACTTGTATTTTTACTTATACCTTATAATATTGCTTATTATTGATTAGTTTAACATGCTTGTAATAGAAATTATTTTGTGTCAGGTAAACTTTATCTGCATACCTCCCCAGAAAAATAAGAGGATGGGGTAGGGCTCAAGGCCTCAGGACTGGATTGGGAATGTCCCTGAGTAATTCTAACATCGGTGTCATTTCTGGCTTCTAGTTGTTTGGTTGAATTTTCTTGGTGGGCTGTATTTTCATTCTTCATATGTACAGTTCTTGGATATTAGACACTATGAATCACCTTGCTTGGTGTAGGTTTCCTTTGTCTTCCTTAAGTACTCATATTGTCTAATTCTATTAGGTTTCTTGGACACCATTTGTCCCTTTTCAGACTTTTAAAAATATTATTAGCGGGCTGGAGAGATGGCTTAGCGGTTAAGGCACTTGCCTCCAGTGCCTAAGGCCCCGGGTTCAATTCCCCAGAACCCATATAAGCCAGACCCACAAAGTGGTGGCCCTGGTGCATGTGCTCGCTCGCTCTCTCTCTCTCTCTCTCTCTCTCTCTCTCTCTCTCTCTCTCTCTCTCTCTCTCTCTCTCTCTCTTGCTCTCTCTCTCTCTTTCTGTTTGAAATCAATAAATAGAATATTTTTTAAAAATTATTAGCAAAATTTTGGCAGTGTTTAGTCTACACTTAATTATTTCCTGCTACTGAGACTCATTAACACCCTATCAAATAACTAGGAGTATGAGGCTTTCCAGTGAGCAGGATTATTACCAGTCTTGTTTAAATAACAAGTATTTTCCCTCTAATCTTTTGGTGTAGTTATTTTTTCCTGCATTTATATAGTATTGATGCAGGGTTTTGGGGTTTAGGAAGGCTTTATGAACCCCAAATTTTTGGCTCTTGTCTCTTTTAACAAAGAATTGAGAAAACATTCTTTGTTAAAAGATACATTGTAAAAGGGGAATATAGAAGGATAGATTATAAATTTATTTAGGGAGAAATTATCAATCATGAGGTTTATTTAGGGAAAATTAGGACCCAGAGAGGAGGCTAGCTAAAAGACTCAGACCAGAAGGGAATTCTCCTTGCCTGGCTGGTGGAAGGAATCTCCATCACAGAGAAATCCTGGGGAGAGGGAGGGAGAGTTTTAAACACACACACACACACACACACACACACACACACACACAGGAGGCAAAATGTGGCAGGCAGCTCTGGAATTCTATCTGTACACTTCTCTTTGATACTTAAGATAGCTCTAGTTATTTATCTTTCTGATAAAGGCATCTGTTAACCCTTCCCTGTAATCATGTCCTATATATTCTATATATTACTTTGAGAAAATCAAGTGGGGCAGCAGTAAACATCACAGTTTTTTGGTTGTTGTTGGGGTTTTTTTTTTCCTATTTTTTAAAATTTATTGTCCATAATGAGTTACAACATTTAGTGGGCAAACAATGAGTTATTATTCCCAATTCCCTGCTGCCCTACCCTCTCTCCTCAACTGGATAACCTCCTCCATGGGTCATCTGGATCAGTCCTTGTGACAGGGGACCATGGATAGCCTAGTATTCAGCCAGGTTCTCCTGGCCATGCCTCTGGATAATCTCCCCCACCACGGCTCTTACAGTCTTTCCGCCCCCTCTTCCGCATAGTTCCCTGAGTCGTGGTGGGTGAGTATTAAGGCTGTCTTAAGGTTGTGAGCTTAGGGGTCTTTGTGTCAAAATCGTTGGTTTCTGTCTCACTGGCTTATCCTGTGTTAATTTAATGGCTGTGGCTGTGGGCCCCTTGTTTATCCCGTCATTCTCTGTGGGGTTCCATTTGGATCCTCCACGATATGACTGTGGTGGCTCCCCTCTTGCCAGAATCTCAGATATTGGCCTACGGTCGGTTGGTAGGGTTAGATGGGCCCCAGCTCTCTCACTGCATCCTGAAAAATACAAACACAATCTCCATCGGAGAGTGAGATCAGTGTAGGTTAACAAATATATACAATTCTGGATTACCTAGATTCTATTTTTAGTAGCCTCCCTGTCACTCACTCCCATAGTGCATCTTGTTTTGGGAGCACAAGAGTACGGGATCTGGTGCCTATCGCCCTGAATCCCTAGTTCCAGGCAAGGGGTCCCCCTCACTAAGTGGAAAATTGGCCAAATTTGAAAGCTATTGATTGTCTCCCCCAGGCCCAGGCTCCTCCATTACACAAGTGCTCCTTTGTTGTTTCGCTGTTCCCTCCCAGTAGGAGGTGTGGTCAGCCTACTCATGGCCGCAGATTATGTTTCGTGTCAGTGGTCTCTGTTTACTCCAGCTGTCGTTGATCAGTTCCCCTGGCAGCCTGTGCAGTGCCTTCCAGCACTACATTAACTGCCTTCTGGGGGCTGGATACCATTCTGGACGTTGAAGGGTTTCTTGATGCTGATCTATGCAGTCTGTGGTTTCTTCAGTAACAGGGTTTTGCCTCAGGCCTGGGGAGGGCACTCTAGAGCTTTGACAGAATTCTGTCTTGTTGGAATCTCATGAGTCGCTTTGGTCAACATCTCAGTGAGGGAAGGAACCAGTGGTTGGAACCAGTGGTTGTCAGGCTGATCTAATTATTCACAGGCTTAGACTCTCTCCCCTACTACTCATGGCCCCTCTTGCCAGGCGACACTCACTACTTTCTCAATAGGTTATAGTATGCTCGTAAGGATTTTATAGTTTTGAACCTAATATGGTTTATCCTCATGCTTATGCCATTCCCCTCCCCCATCCCTTACCCCTCATTCATAACGTCTCACTTCTTTCTACTAGTCTGCATAAAGAAAACGGTTATACTGGTTAAGGACCACATATGAGGGAGAATATGTGGCGTTCTATTCTCTGTTCTTTTGAGTGATCACTTAGTAAGATCTGCTCAAAGTCAGACCATTTTGTCCTAAATTTCGATATTTCGTTTTTCCTTTCAGCTGAGTAAAATTCCATCGTGTAAATATACCACAGTTTCTCTGTCCATTCCTCCATGGATGGGCATTTGGGCTATTATGAATTGAGCTGCTATAAATATAGTTGTACAAATGTTTCTGCGTCGAGATGTGACCTCTTGTGGATAGATGCCTAGTAGGGGGATGGTTGGGTCTGATGGTATTTCTATGTCCATTCTGTTCAAGAGTCTCCACACTGCTTTCCATAGCGGTTGAACAAGTTTGCAATCCCACCAGCAGTGAATGAGGGTTCCTTTTTCCCTGCATCCTCGCCAGCAACGATTTTTTTTTTTTTTTTGAGGTTGGGTTTTGCTCTGGCAATGCTGACCTGGAATTCACTTTGTAGTCTCAGAGAGATCCACCTACCTCTGCCTTCCAAATGCTGGGAATAAAGGCATGCACCAACAAGCCCTGCTCCAAGAGTCACCTCTTATGTTTGCTGCCTCTCAGAGATCATGTCTTTTATAATGTGAAGTGTCATGAAAAGCACTATTTCATGCACTGTTTCCATTGGTTTATGTTTTTCTTTTCTTTTTTTTTTTTTTCTTTTTTTGGTTTTTCAAGGTAGGGTCTGACTGTAGCCCAGGCTGACTTGGAATTCACTATGTAGTCTTAGGCTGGGCTTGAACTCACAGAGATCCTCCTACCTCTGTCTCCCAAGTGCTGAGACTAAAGACATGCGCCACCATGCCCGGCTTGTTTGTGCATTTCTAACAGGAGGACCAGTCTGGTCTCAGCTGTGCCCTCTTAAGCAGCAGGAGCAGAAATTCCTAATCAAATTCTTTGAATAATTATTCAAAGTATATTTTGAGGGTTTGGAGAGATGGCTGCGAGGTTAAAGGAACTTGCTTGTAAAGCCTCCTGGCCCAGGTCTATCTCTCCAGCCATCCATGTAAAGCTGGACATTTGTAGTAGCAAGAAACTGTTGCATACTCATATATACATTTGCATACAAATGAATACATAAATTTTAAAAAAATAATTTAAAACAGTATATTGGGGCTCAGGAGATAGCTTAGTTGGTTATATTCTTGCCTTGCAAGCATGAGAACCCAAGTTTGACCCCCAGAATCACCTCTCCTCCACCCCTAAAAGAATACTAGGCATGCATGGTCGTAATTCCAACACCAGAGAGGTGGAGATGAGGATCCCCGGGACCTGCTTGCCAGCCAGTTTAGTCTACTTGATGAGTTGTAGACCACTGAGAGACCATATCTCAATAAGAAGCTTTACAGCACCTAAGAAACAATACTTGAGCAACAAAACTTAAGGTTTGCCTCCAGCCTCCATGTAAACCTGTACATATACATGTTCCCACACACATTCGAACACCCTTGTGCATATGTGCGTGCACACGTATAATGTGGACATATATCTTTGGTTTCCTGCTTTATTCACTTTCTTTAACCATTGCAGACCTCACTACCTTTCACTTGCCTTCATTTTTCTCATTCTGCTCACTCTCAATAGCCTACCTTTGGGATCCAGATAATTGGTTATTAAGAAACTCTCCTGAGGGCTTGGGAGATGGCTCAGCGATTAAAGACACTTGCTTGAAAAGCTTATGGACCTGCAGTTCAATTCTCCTGTCACTCATGTAAAGCTGGATGGGGATTCATTTGTAGGAGCAGAGATTCTGCTGCATGTGTGCCTACCCACGCGTGCACGCATGCACACACAGACACTCACAGATAAGCAATTTTTTAAAAAACTAACCTTGTGTGGGGCTGGAGAGACAGCTTACCATTTAAGTGCTCTTCCTGTACAAGTATGAGGGCCTGAGGGGAAGCACCCAAGTTTGAACCTCCATAACCCATGTAAATAGCTTCCCAGTCCTATAGAAGAGCAGACACCTGATAATTGTCATAACTTGGAAAAACAGTCATACTCAGGGTCAGCCAGAGACTCCTTTAAACCAGAACATAAAGAGCTCAACATTCACGGGCTGGAGAGATGGCTCAGTGCTTAAGGCACTTGCCTCAAGAGCTCAACATTCAGATCTGCCCAATGCCATAGGCCAGCCCATGGGGCTTTCTAAGGGCACATATATACCACACCCTGCCCCACGTGCACATCAAAGAAACTCTTCTCTATACCTTCCTTCCAGAAAGAAATCTGCCTGTTTATTCATACTCAGTCATCTTTTGCTTATCTCTTTCTTCTATCCTTATTGGTAGTTACCTTTTTCTACCTCGTATCTTCTGATTTCTTCAATATTCATTCATTCATTCTGAAGTTACTTCCATCTAATAAGAAACTAAAATAAGTGTGTTACCCTGCAGTTACTGATCTCCCTTTATCTTATTCAAATTTCTCAGGAGAGTAGTTTGCACTTTCTTTCTTCATTTTCATTCTGTTGATTTCTCAACTAGGTGTAATCTGTGTTCCACCATTCTATTGAAATTGTTCTCATTAAGGTGAACTGCAACCTAAATTTCCAAATCCAGTGTGTGTCTTCAGTTTTTACCTTCTGGGGTCAATTTGCTTCTATAGTTAAAGAAGCTACTTTAAGAAGACTAAGAGTTTTTAGGTGAAGATTATTATTAATATTCACATTTAGAGTATTTCAGTCTCATAGCCCCTCTCCTTCCTTATTGGTTGAAACTGAGGCCTTCCTTCAAAGGGCCTGCTCCAAGGGGGATGCAGCCCCACCTGACTCCAGTGGACACTGGCTAGCATTCCAACAAGCCCCTCTCTCACTGGCCAATTCTCCACACCCAAGAGCATTATAAAGAAGTCATTTCCCTTGTCCTCCTTTGGCTGACACAGGTGCATATATTTTCTCTCCCTCTTTACTGCTCCAACCTCTGATTCTCTGCTCACATTTGCGCTGCCTTTCATATTCTCTCTCTCTCTTTTTCTCTCTTCCTCCCTCCCTCTCTCTCACTCCCTCCCTCCCCCCCCCTCCTCTCCCCCTTCTTCTCTGTTTCTCCCATTTCTCACTTGGCTTGTACCCTGGTCTCCTTTCCACTGGTACCTTAGCAACTGAGCAGACATAAACTAGCATTGTACAGCAGCAGGCTTCTTTTCCCAGCCTTTCTGTCTTCCCCCTTCCCTCAAGCTATACTACTCTAAACAGCACTCTCCTTCTTCTTTTCCATTGGAGCTGATGGTAAAATACACTTAATCCACAAACTGGTCTCAGATCCTCCAATGAACCCTCAGTCCTGACAAAGTAGTCTTTAACTTTTGATATTGTTATTTCTTTAATAATTTCCTGTGGTTGAACTCCAAAATAAGTTGTAAGTGCCTTCCATTTTTATAGTACGCAACGTCCCTGAAATGTGCTATAAAGCTTCTTAAAATTATAGACAGGCAATATTAAGGAATGTGGCCATCTGCTAAGTTGAAGATTACAGACAATGTAACAGATTGTCTAAGTAAGTAATATTTTGGCAGACTATATCCAAGGGAAAAAATCCTACTTAGGATCATGTTCTGTCTAGTTATACATGTGCATGGTTAGCAAAAAGAAGTTCTACTAGATAGTGTAACTTAGGCGTGGGACAAACAATAAGTTTTCTTTATTCAAAAAGTGAGAGGCTAAGGTTGTTACCGTGAAGATTCAAAATAGCTTTTATAGGAAATCTGCCACTTTAATGATCTGTGAGACATAATTATTTACAATATGATTTCTAAGCCATTTGTATGTTCTTTCCTATTGTAGTCTCCAAATAATATTTATTCAACAACTTGTTGGGTTATAATAAATATTTTTAAGTTTCAACAGAAAAAATCAAAATGAACATTACCATTTTGAAATCTTTGAAATGAAGACATAATTTCTCTTATAATTTGATGATTTTTCCAGAAAATAAATATTCTTCTTCATAACCCTTCATTTATCATGTCTCATCCTACCAACTGACCGAGTAAGCCCCATAACTGAGGGAATGATGTCTTCTTCATGGCAGTGAGTGCATTCTAAATGGCTCACCCATGGCTTCAATGAATGCTAACTGCCTGGATCAAATGAGAGGAGGGAGGATACCTGTGTCCTTTTATAAAAAGTACTTTAAAACATTATTTGAAATGTGTTTTTAAAACTAAGCACATAAATCTCTTTCTAAATGTTAAAAGTCCATAATTCAGTATTAGTATCTCAAAACTATTAGTAGCTTAAGGATATTGTTCTTAATATTAAGAGAGCTGGTATTGATGGTACTTGGTATTAATGTAAGATTTGGGTGTTCAATGGGGGCGGGCAGGCCTATGAATCCCAGCTTTTAGGTTTTTATCTATGTTAACAAAGAATTGATTTTAAAAAAAGGACTCCAAGAAGGGTAAATTATGATTTATGAGGTTTATTTTAGCGAGAATCAGTATCCAGGGGAAGGCTAGAAACACCCAAGCCAAAAGGTGTTTCTTCTTGCCTGGCCAGAAAAGAGAGGGAAAAATGGAAAGATAGAGAAATGTCCAAGAGAGAAGCCCATGAAAGGACACACACATGTTAGAGGTAAAACATGAGAGTCCTAGCTGGGCATGGTGGCGCATGCCTTTAATCCTAGCACTTGGGAGGCAGAGGTAGAAGGATCGCCGTGAGTTCAAGGCCACCCTGAGACTACATAGTGAATTCCAGGTTAGCCTGGGCTAGAGTGAGACCCTACCTCAAAAAACCAAAAAAAAAAAAAAAAAAAAAAATGAGAGTCCAAGCCAAAAGATTTAAAAAAGTATGTGCTCATACCAGAAGCATGAAAGCATAAGCCTTTCACCTTTACATAGAAGGAAGCTAAGTGATTAGATACTAAAGGGCCCTAAGCTTTGAGGAAAATCATAGAGGCTGGGAAGGGAAAAGAGCTTACCAAAGCAGGAATCAGGAGAGTCCCGATCCAGGAGAATATACCCGAGAGACAGTTCACACATGTGACAATTGTTTATATGGGTCAGACATTCAATTAGGATGAGTCTTACCTCCAAACTCAGGTAATTGGTTCATGGATTCAAGGGCTAACTCAGGAGTGGTCAGCCCACCCAGATGTGCTGAGCTGAGGAAGAAGCAGGAAAAACTGTTGCTGAGGAATTGTTAGTAACCATCTTGGATGAGACTGGATCAGACCCAGGTTCTGGGTTGTTAGGGCAAGCAAGGAAGCACCTCCTTGTTTTCCTTGGATATTTATCACTGGCTGCATGCCTATAAAAAAAAAAAAGCTAGTTTTATCCTGTTTCTCCTTTAGTGTCTCTGTAATACCTAGGAAAATCAAGTGAAAATAAAAGAAACACTGAGGAAATGTGTTGTAAAATATAGAAAGTTTTAGGGCTTGAAGTACTTCTTGGTAGTACTCATTGTTTTAAATACAAATATATATTATACAATGATAATTAAGAGTCAAATCTTTCTGAGTATTAGTACAGAGAAAGTATATAATTTTGAATACTTAAAAAGATTAGAGTATTTGGGAGTAGGAGGAAGGAGGAGGATCAGGAGGACTTGAAGGCCAGCTTGGGCTGCATAGTGATTTGAGGCCAGACTAGAATAGTGAGACCTTGTCTTACAAAAACAAAACAACAACAAGCCACACATTAGAATGGTGATATTGATGCAGAATTCTGGGATTCAGAAAGGATCCCCAGATTTATGGACCTCAGGTTTGAGTTCTGTCCTAATCTTTAATAAATAATAAAGATGGATTCAAGAAGAACAAATTATGAATTATTAAGTTTATTTGGGGAGAAATCACAAATTGTGGAGTTTATTTAATTGGAATTGGGATCTGGGAAATAAAACTAGAATATGTTCTCATGTGGAAAACATATTTAAGAAAGATTAAAACTGGAGTAAAGCCACAGGCATGTGGAAAGCAGTTAAGAGAAACTGAGGCTTTTAAAGAGATTAGAGGGGAGCCATAAACTTGTGGCATCTATGAGAGAAACTGAGGCTTCCAAGGCAAGAGCCACAATCATGAGGAAGGTTAAAAAAGAAATGGAGAAATTTAAAGAGAGGCTTAGAGTCGAGCCACAAGCGTATGACATTTAGGAGGCTTCCAAGCTTGGATTAGAGCATGTGGAAGGTGGAATCTAAGAAAAATACACATGGCATTCTCTGTGTGCTTTCCCATGGAGGGAAGTTAGAGAGCTTCCCTCCATGCTTAACTGCTTAAGGAAGAAGAGCTGAGGGGAAATATACTTAAAAGGAACACAGATGGCATTTGCCTGTGGAGGGAAGTTAGAGAAAAGTTAGCTAGAGTACCCATGTGGTAGTTCCAAAGTGTATATACACACATGGCGAATTCAGAGACCATAGGAAGGTTGTATATGCAATTAAGGGAAAAGTTACTCCAAACTATAGAGCAAAGACAAGCGGGGAGGTTTAGATTAGGAGACAGGGCTATGCTTTCCCATCCCCACCAAGCTAGGCTGCTGGGTAGGGCTAAGGGCCAAATTCTGTGGGTCCAGGCCACACAGGATAAGAGCTGAGAAACTCATGAGCGTCTCATGAGTGTCTCCAGAAAAGAAGAAAGGGGGAGGACTGACAACTTTATAACGTCAGATTCAGGTATGCAGGGGAAAGACCCGATTGGTTAATAGATTTGGAGGGTAGGTCCTGGAGCCAGCTCACATCTGAGCCGACCTGCATGTACCTTACCTGAGACTATGGACAAGAGGGAACACTGTAGATTAGTCTTGGTCAGACACGAGTTCTAGTTCTGCTAATAGTTTTCTAGGGCAAAATGGCATGTGAAGTGGCATCTCATGGTTTTCTCTGGGTCTATTTCTAACTGAAACTTCCTAAATGAAGCTAGCTTTCTTCTCCTCTCTCAGTATGGGGATTTGGGGTATCTGAGAGTGACAGAACCAATTTTGGCTCCTGGGTGGTCTTTTAACTCAGGACTTAGGGTGCCTAGTGCTCACAGTCACATTAAACTTCTACTGTGTCAGTGGATTCCAGGTTCTTGTTGTGTTACTTCAATGAAGGAAATCTGTGGACCACATAAGGTGAGGTTTAGAAAGGTCTTATTATAGAGCATAAGAGAAGGAAAGAAATCAGAGTTCCTGTATCGAAAGAGGGGTCTGCAGAAACGGGACACTGTTAAGCAAGATTTCAGAAAATCAAACAGAAAGCTCCTAAATTTGGAGGGAACCTGACCCTTCATGTACCTGGAAATGTACCTGGAAATTCATATTTGGATTTCTTATAGGAATAAGGCTTTATTGGATGGGGGTGGAAGAGTATATTAGCGTTCTCTAGAGGAACAGAACCAACAGCATGAACTATAGTAAAAATGGAAGAATTTATTGAATTAGCTCATGGCACTCCCAAAACAGCAGTTTTCAAGTGTGAGAGACAAGGAACTGCTAGCCATTTAGTCCATGTGGCTGGATGCCTCAGAAGTCCCAATCCAGCACTGAAGGCCTAAAGGCTTCCAGGGGAGCCACTGGTCTTCAATCCAGGATGGAAGGCTGAGGAAGCTTTGTTCCAATGCCGACAAAGAGATGTACAATGAGCACCAGCACACAAGCAGGCAGGAGAGGGAGAGAGATTTCTTTCCCCTTTATATAGCCTTAGTGTGGGGTCTTGCAACCCTTTCCCAGACTTGTTGGCTTCCTGAGTCTGGAATTTCCTTCTTGCACTGCGGTGTTGTCACATCCTTGTGTCTAACTTCTAGCAAAAAAAGAAATAGAGAAAAAAAACAGACCCTCATTGGCATTTCTGGCCTCCAGCAAGGTGGAAGCTATGAAGGTCTTCTTTAGTGAAAAAGAGTTAAGGAAAAAATCAATTCTTACCTTACAGACTTACCTGCTTTTAATCAAAAGAGGGAAAAAAAAAAAAAAACCTTGCTTTCTAGGCCCTGTTCCCCTATACTGCCTAGCCAGTTTCTATCTCCTATTTATCAGTGGTATGCAAGGTAAACAACACTATTTTTCTTTTCTTCTTATTGCCATATTTATTGTACACGGTATAGTGTTTTGCATGAACATTTTCATATATATACATATACTCACATTTGATGGAGTTTGAGCATATTTTCAGGTATAGCATTTGCAATAGAAGGCCAAGACAGACTCTTTTGGGGAAGTAAGAATTTGAATTTCCTCTCTATTTAGAGTTAATAGGTGTCTGCTGGAAGGAAGTTGTTAAAGTTCAGGAAGGTTTAGTCAATGACCATAATGGTAGGGATTCTAAGATTTCTGACCTAGTATGAGCATACATGGAGAGGAGGGAAGAAAGACAACTGTCTTTGATATCTTTAATTCTGGTGGCTCCATAATTCCTGACCTAGTTAGAACATGGCCAGGTGGAAGGGAGGAGAAAGGGATAGAACTCTGGGACTGTTATACATATCCCCCCCTCCATTTTCTCACACTTTGTCTCATGAGTATATTCAATCAAAAAAAAATAAAAATATGACTCATTGGCCTCCACTCCTCTTTTTCTATTTCTCTCAGGAGGCAATCCAAACATGATATTTTGGGCCCCTTCCTATTTCTTTAACACTCATTATTTTCCCATTATTATTTTTGGTACTTGAGCTTTAATTCTCAAATGAATCATCTTCTCTTTTCTCAGTATTTACAAATGCCTGAAACACGCACCTGTATTCATCCCCCTTTATCTTTGCAATATCAGTGTAGTTTTCCCTGCTGTGTCCCTCCCCATGTACACCCAGATATGAGCAAGACATCCTCTATCTGCTCTCATAGAACTCTTAATGTCACTGATGCTAGCCAGCACTTGTTCTCCTTCACTGTAACAGAATACCTACTAGTTTGTCAGTATCTTTAGGTTTTAGAAGAGCTTTTCTGTCTGTCTATATTCTGTGTTAAATTCCAGCATTGTTTAATATATTGTAGGCATTATAGGAATGGGCCCATAGTTTAGAGGAAATTCCAACATGGTGGGTCGAAAGTTTAAAGAAAACACACACGTGGTAGACTCAGATCATACATGTACTTTTAAGTGTGAAATCACCCCAAAGTATAAAGCAAACAATAGCAAACTGTACACAGTTATCCAGAATTTTAAACTTATTGTACCTTGGCAATAAGACTACAACAGTTTATAATGATATTCTTTATTCCTTCTCTCTCCCACATTTCCTTCTTAGCTGCATGGCATTACATCTTACGAATGCACAACAATTTACTCTTTACTGATAAGCAATTGGGATATCTCCATGTTCTTGTTATTCTAAATACTATTATATTTGGCCTTGTATTATAATTGGCCTTGTAAATATGTCTTCTCAGATTTTTGCCAGTGCATCCATGGAATAAATTCTTACAAGAATTGCTAAACAAAGCAGTAAATATTTATATAATTTTGCTTGAAACTCACAAACTCTCTTTTGGGTTTCTATGCTAATTAATAATAATGTATTCTCACCAGCTTGCTAACAGTATGTTATCAATCTTTCTGATTACCTTCTAATTTGATAGATAAGAAATATATCTCTCTGTATTTTTATTCTTCATTTCTCTATTTATGAAAGAACTGAGCATCTGTTCCAAATATTTAAGACATACAGATATTTTTTCTGATGCAGTCATTGGCCTGTCTTTAAAATGTTCATGTTTTAGAAGATTTTTATGGCTACTAATCTTTGACATCAATAATATTTTTCTTCTGATTTATCACTTAAAATGATTAAAGGATTTTTTTGGCCATGTAAATTTTTAAACATAATCAAATGTTTTTTTTAATTATTATCATTGCTTCTGGATACTTAAACAGTTGAAAAACAACTCCAGCCCTAACAGATCCTAGATTATTCATTTGTCTTTTTTGTTTCCCTAGTACTTGAGATGGGGTAAGGAATACATTGGAGGGAACAGTAATAAAAGCAATACCTGTTTGCATGTGCTTTATTGTATAGATTTGTTTGAAGCCATATAAGTATACAGTTATAAAGCAAAATGAAAGAAAAAATTCCTGAAGATCAAACAATGAAATAATTTAAAGTAATATAAGGCATGCCATATAGAGAGGAACTCTTTTATCTTACTTTCTACTTACCTGCTCTACCTTTAAATATAGTAATTTGTTTCTATAATCCTCTTGGAATATACTTAATAGGTAAAACTGTTCACAAATTCCATGAATTCTCCAATATCACAATGTCAGATTACTGTGGGTGGTGTTGGTTAAAGTTAGTTACATAAGTAATCGGGTCAATATCCTAGTGTGTCAGGATTAATTAAATATGTGGGGAAATTTTTTTATAAATACTTATATTGAAAGGAAGAAAGGACTCAAGTCAATGACTTACATTTCCATTTTAAGAATATAGGGCAAAAAAGACAAATAAATACCAAAATAAAGAGAAGGAAACAAAATAATCTATACAGATATGAGTGAAAGGGAAAATAGAAAAACAATAGAGTAATACCAAGACAAAAGAGAAAAAATGGTCCTATCCAAAGAAAAATGTAAGAGGCTTCCCAGTTTGTATTAAATTGTTACTCAGAAAGCAATTTGAATGGGAACCTGCTAGAGATCAGTAAGCATGGCAGTCACCAGGTGGTGAAGTCCATCAAGTGTGCCTTCACTTGTGAGTATATACATTACAAATAATATGGGTTTTCCTTGCCAATGCTATGGAACTTTAAAAACTCATAAATAAAGGAGGGGATTAAACATTTTTTCCTGCATGTCTTATACAAACACCTCAAAGAAATCAAAATAATAAATGAAAGGTTTCTGTATAAAAGTGTTATCTCTAATACATGCAGAAGAATGTTAGAATGTCTTCACTTTGTAGTCTTCAATGAATTAGTAGACCTGGGCAATAGTTATTAATGTCCATTAATTTATTAGAAAGGCAGACAATAATCATATCAGAAATTATAAAGCCATGATGTGGTCAAAGTCTTTCCTTCATCAGTTTTTTTCAACTTTAGAGTATTTAAGAATCTTGCTTTAGAGATTTAACATAAAGCTAAAGCATCAGGAGGTTTTTAAATTTTTTAAAACATATTTTACTTAGTAGAGAGATGGGGGAAGCAGACAGAGAGAATGGTTTTGAAAGGGCCTCCTGCCAATGGAAACAAACTCCAGACATATGCACCACTTTGTGCACCTCACTTTCTGCGGTACTGTGGAACAGATCTTCAGTCTTTGCAAGCAAGTACCTTTAACTGCTAAGCCATCTCTCCACCCAAAGCTGTAGTTTTAAAGGTCCCTAATTTTTGATGTGCATAAGATTGAAAACCACTGTTTTAGATTCAATTAATAGCTTATAAAAAACACAGGGTTTTTTTTATAACACAGCAAAATACACACTATGGGAAACTATAGGACAAAATACCCCATTACTCTTAAAGTCTTCTTAAGAATTAAAGGAACAAAAAGATGGAAATTCTAGGTTAATATTAATGGTATAACAACTAATTTCATTATATGAATTTTATGAGCCCTAAGTCAAACAAACCATGAAAAATGTAATCACTGGTCATTAATATAATTAAATGATGTAAAAGAACTATGAGTATGCTTTTTAAAGAAAATAATCTATTAAAGATACATACTGTGTATATGTGAGTGAAGTGATACAGTGTTTGCTATTTGCAAAATAACTGATACAGACAGGACAGGGTTGGGGCTCTTGAAAAAAATAAGATTGAGTTAATGCTAAAACTAAACAAAATAGGTACAGAAAGGTTCATGGCACTGTCCTGTGATATATGCTTGGGAGCTATAATTATGTTACAAAATTTTAAGAAAATCATTTCAGGCAGATAAAAAAGTCAGTACAAAGGGGATGAAAAATAAATTGGAAAAGAAGAGAAACCAAGAGAAAATGGGGTCATGTTTTTCAAAGGAGAAAATGATCCATATAGATCAAGTAAGAGATCAGTCAAGTACTGACTGTCTTTATAGCTGGAATGATATTGTAAGTTCTCCCAAAATAGTTTCCTAGACCTTGTAGAAGTTGGTTTGTTGGTCTATGCATAGAGAGTGGCTACCAGTGAACAGCTACAGGGTCAAGGAAGTATGCTGCCAGGTTCTTTATAGTTTTGATTTCTTATACTATGAGATAGCACGACCAAACCCTTTAGATTATTTTGGGAGGAAGCCAGTGGAAAGTGGCAAGCTAAAAGCACAAGAGAGTAGGAATTCGTGGAGATCGGATGATCTCAAGAACAAAAACTGGAGAGTTGCTCTTCTATAGAAAGGACTTAGACTCTTGCCAAGAAAATTGCAGACTAGATCTTTTTATAAGGGAGTTAGTTGAAGGGGTTCTTTTCTAGTAGCCTTTATTTTCTCCATGAGATAAACAAGGTGATCATCTCACATTATAAGTAAACGATGTTGCAGAGTTGAATGAGAGAGACTTTGTATGTTTTTGTTTTTGTTTTTTTGCTGCTGAAAGGGAAAGACTTAGAATGTATAACAAGTTGGTTTGGTTGTTATTATGGGAAAAAAGTTTTCTAGAAACTTCCCAAGATCCATGTTTCCAGTCATTCCATCCTAATGTTTTACTTACATGTATAGACTTCACATAAGGGAACAAACAATTTTAGGATGTAGAAGGTTGCTTAGGCTTCATATGAATGTATTATGTATACGAGTTTTGAAGTCATATCCTCTACTTAAAATATAATTCTTTGAGCTGGAGAAATGGTTCAGTGGTTAAAGGTGCTTGCTTGCAAATCTATCCGAGTTTACCAAGAATTTTTATTAGGACTGAATATCATATTTTTTGCATCTATTGAAAAAGATAACATGACTTTTCTTCATAGATTGTTAATGTGATGAATCACAGATTTATTTTAAAATGTTAAACCAATTAGTAATTCCTGGAGTAAGCCTCTTAGTCATGAGATATCATCTCTTTCATATGTTGGTAGGTTAGACTTGTTGAAATTTTGTTAATAAATTTTACATCTATATTCATGATAACTATCATTCTGTATTTTTTATTTGTTTTCCTCTAATATCTTTAGTTTTGGTGTCAAAGTGTTCTCATAGAATTAGATAGGATGTGATATTTTCTGTGTATTTATCTATTGTCATGAGAGGGAATTGAAATCTTCAACTAAAATTGTGCTTGTCTATTTTTAATGTAGATTAATTTTGGACTATTAGTCCACATGCCAAATGCAATGAAAGGAAACTTACTCATACTGACATTGTTTTCGAAAGTGTCATTGGACCATGTTTTTTGTTTACCCTATTAAGAACCTTTTCATCTGCAAAATAAACATTATTGCTTTATCATTTATCTAATCCATATTATATTTTGCTTTGCAGCTTCTATATTTTTGAAACAGGCCTTTGAAGGAGAATACCCTAAATTATTGCGTCTCTATAATGATTTATGGAAACGTATTCAACAGTACAGTCAAAATATCCAAGGAAATTTTAATGCAAGTGGAAATGCTGACCTCTATGTTGACCTCCAACACATGGAAGATGACACAGACGACATGTTCATACCAAAAAAACCTGATTATGAGTATGCTTATTTAATTTTACTTATTTGCTGTTACTTGAGGAATTTTGTGGGGTTTTTAATCTTAATTATAAACTAGAAATTGGGAATTCATTAAGCTTTATATATTTGTAACCATTGTTTTTTTGATCAAGATTTTTCTTGAAGATGCTAAATATTGCCTATCGATGAGCATTTTGTCTCCCACTACAGTCAGTTTTAAAGCATAACATGAATAAGATAATTAGAAGCTACAAGATGAGCCTTGTGATTACTGATGTTTTAATATACCTATAATTAGACCAGTTAATAGCATTATTGCTAGGCCACTGGCATAGGTATGACAGGAAAGGAACTAATGTGTTCCAAAACTACACAGGAGATAAATTTCATGCTGGGATGGTTTCTCAGTCAGTTTGTTAGGGAAAAGCTAAATGTAGTTAAAACTACCCCTGATAGTCCCTTGAATCACCCACAATATGCTTGGTAATCACACACATCTAAAAGCAAGAGGAAAAATACATACACATCACATGTAATGCAGCCCTGACAATGTTTATAAGTGACTTCTCAGAAGGAACAAAAGAGGCAGGTGTCCTGAACTCAGTCAGAGTGCACAAAGGAAAAGCCCAAAGCAGGAATCCTATATCCAGAAAAGTGGCCTGTCAAAAACGAAGGTGTGACAATGACTTTGCTAGATAAAAATTCACAACATATTGTTAGCAGGACCTGATCTACAAAGTGCATAAGCAGCTTGAGTCCACATGAACAGAGCCGAAAGGCAGTTACAAAGATAATAAAAATACCCATTTTTTGTAACTGACTTCAATAGTAATTGTAAGAAATGTGTAGGATTTGTTCAACTTTTAACATTTAGAAATGCATGACTAATATATTTACCAATGACAGCATAATGGAAGTGAGTGGTAGAAAATTTGTAATGTGCTCAGGAAATGATGACAGATTCTAAACTAATAATTACAATAGTTTATTGTTGGTTTTGTAACATTTTAGATATAATATGTATAAGTAATTACACAAAAATAAAATACTTAGAAACAAATTTAACAAAAACAACAAAATAACCCACAAAAGTATACCCTGGGAACTATTTTGTTGAAATAAATTAAAGCTACAAATGGATGGAGAAGGATCTTGTGCTCATGAATTATGTCAGTGATTCCCAGTGATTCATAGATTCAGCACAGTTGCTATCAGAATCTCAGTAGAAGTTTTGGAGAAATTATGAAGCATCTCTATGGCTCATAATGGAATTTCAAAGAACCCAAAGTTGTCAAAACAATTTTTAAAAAGAATGGAGCAGGCGACTCATACTGTCTAATTTTCAAGCTTTCTTCAAAACAGAGATAATCAAGATGATTTGTGGATAGTCTATTTTTGTCACTATGACAATACTTGAGAGGGACAACTTACAAGAGGGAGGGAATATGCTGCCTTATGGTTTCAAAGGTTTCTATCCATGGCTAATTGGTTCAGTTGCTTTATGGGTCCTGAAATTGCAGAAACATCCATGGCAGAAGGACACAGCAGAAGAAAACAGCTCACCTCACGTGGCCAGAAAGCAAAGTATAGAGAAGGGGCAAAACACAAGATAGGGTTTCCAAGGCAGTTCATCTAAGTGACCTACTTCCATCTAGTCCCCAACTTGAAATTCCACCACCTCCCAGTAATGCCATTCATTTGACGATTCCATCAAGGGGTTAGTCATCCATTGATTAGGTCAGAGCCCTCAGGATCCATTCATTTTCACAAAAATCTATTACTAAGTCCACAACACACGATCCATTAGGGACATGTCATATTCAAGTCATAACAACTTGGTATTGGCACAGGTATGGACATAAAATTCCTAGAATAATTGTGCAGAGAATAACCTATAGTGACTTAATTTTCAAAGAGCATAATGAATATTTAACAGGAAAAGAGTACTTTTTGACAGATGGTGCTTAAACAACTGATAACCACTTGCAGAAATTGAAAATTAGTCCTTTACCTGATACCATATACAAAAATGAAGTGAATATGAGGCTGGGAGATGGCTCAGAGGTTAAGAGCACTTACCACTTAAGCATGAGGGCCCCTGGGTCCAGAGACTGCCAAGTTTGGCTCTCCAGAAGCAAGGTAAAAAGCTGGACATGACCACACACATCTGTAAGCCCATCCCTTGAGGTTCATGGACTCTGTCTCAAGGAAATACACAGATAAGAGAAGAATACCTCACATTTTCCTCTGGCTTCTGCACACATGCACATGGGGCACATGCATCTGCACATACGACACCACATAATGCTCTACATACATATGCCAAAACCCTGAAACACTGTAACTATGCAGTATGAATATGTAACTATTAAACAAAAACCGTGTGGTAAGGAATTCTTATATATGATACTAAAAGCCCAAGCAACAAAAGACAAAATAGATACATTGGAACACCTCATAAGTCAAGTATGTCAAGGGACATCAGCAATAGTAGAAAATATTTGGACGTATGTCTTACAATGAACTTATATCTGGAATATGTAAAGAACTTTGCAATTCATGAATAAAAATATAAATTATCCAATTAAAGAAGGGCCACAGGAATCAAACAAACATATTTCCAAAGAATATAGACACATGAACCTGAACTTCAAGGAAAGCAAGTCAACCCTCAAGCCTGCCTCATGCCAGCTAGAATGCTTATAATATAAAAGGTAGATAATAGCAAGTACTGGCAAGGGTGTACAGAAGTTTAGGTCTTTATAGTTTGCTTGTGAAAATCTGAAATGACATAGGAAAGTTCCACAAACTAGTGAACATAAAGTCAGTGATTATAGACTTTTAGAAATTGAATGTAAACTGTATGGTCTATAAATTTATTTGATTAAAGCTCTTTTTAAATGGAAAAAAGTAGATTACATTCTTCTATAAATGCTATATTTTTTAATGTTTAATATATTTTTATTTATGTAAGAGAGAGCGAATATGGATGTGTGGGTGTACCAGGGTCTGTTGTCACTGTAAATGAACTCCAGATGAATGTCCCAATCTGTGTTTGGCTTTACAAGAATACTGGGTAGTAAACCTAGGCTGTCAGGCTTAAAAACATGTGCCTTTAACCACTGAAAACCAATAGCTTGATATGTTGAAAAGGAGTAAAGTTACTTCTTCGGTCAAAATAATAGGAAAATCAGGCTGAAGAGATGGCTCAGTGGTTAAGGCACTTGCCTGCAAAGCCCTACAAACCAAGTTTGATTCCCCAGTACCCACATAGCCAGATGCTCAAAGTGTCACATTCATCTAGAGTTCATTTGCGGTGACTGGAGACCCTGGCATACCTATTCTCCGCCCCCCCCCACACACACACACAACTCCTCTAAGTCTGGTGTGATACGGGTGTTTTTCTTTGACATCTTGTGCTAATCACATCACTCCCATGCTCTGCTTGCGAGACTGCTTGGCAAGCACAGGCAGTTAACTTTCTGAGTGAATCTTTGAGCTTTCTTTTCTCTCCTCATAGAAAATTTTTCTTCTGAAAAAAAAAATCTATGTAACATGCTTCCTTTTCCCCCCTCAGGTCTTCTCAGTAAACCTTCCTTGACACATCCTATATATAATTGATGAAAAAAGACTTAAACATATCTTCTGCCTTCCTCGTTTTATTTTTCTTGCTGTACTACTTATTAGATATTTCATGTTGAACTCATGATTGATTTTTTTGCACATGTATGTATGTGATCTGTGTATGTAGTGGGGGCTCATGTGTATTTGGGTAGGTATAAATGAAGTACATGTGGGAGCTAGATGTCAATATAGGGTGTCTTTCAATCACTCTGCCCCTTTATATATATATTCATACATGTGGTGGACAGGGCATTCCAGAGCCTCTTAGTGCTGCAAACAAAATGCCAGACACTTGCATCACTTTTTTCATCCAATCTACATGGGCAGCTTGGGAATTGAACATAGGTTGGCAGGCTTTTTATGCAAATACCTTTAAATGCTAAGCCTTATTTCTAGCCCCTTACTCTACCTTTTGAGACAACATCTCTCACTGAAGCTGGAGCTCACCTGTTCAGCTAGACTGGCTGGCCAAGAAGCTTCAGGGAACCTCCTGTCTCCTCCCTAGCACTGAGATTATAGGTGGACCTGGCTGTGCTCAGCTTTTTTAAAATAACATATCTATTGTCAATAATTAGATACATTGTATGAGCAAATCTTGTGGTGGAATCCCCATTTCCCTCTTCCTTGTCCCTAACCCACTGGGGGCCCTCCTCATTGGGCATGCTGGATCAGTCCATGGGGTAAGGGGTTATGAATTGTACACGAAGTAACCAGCTTATTTTTCTGTGTTATGACTGAGGGATTCTGGATATTCTCCCCCACCATGGCTCTTATAATCTAGGGACCCAAACTCAGGTCCTTATGCTTATGTGGTACATTGCTAAGTCATCATCTCTCTGACCCCCATGATTGACATTTTATATATCTCTTGTTAGTGCATAAACTTCCCAGGGTGAAGAAACTTTTTTAACTGAGTTCATGGCTGTATTTCTGGCATCTAGGAAATACTTGGCAAATTATGAGTACTTATCATTTTTAGGAAGAAAACTGCGGAAGAAGATGGATCATATGCAAGGTTGTCTTTAAGTGATCAAGGTGGAATAGTTCTAAATGATGACTTAGATTTTCATGCCCCATAGTCAAGCTAAAATAAAAGTAACTATAAAGCAGACAAACAAGACAAACTTTAGAAAAGTTAACTATTTTGATATTGTAATTATCAGTTATATATGCAACAGATTTGGAGAGCAAGAAGAGGGTTAGTACTTTTATTCAGTGCTGGAAATTCTGAAAAAAAGTGGGGGGAAAGGCTTCTGTAGGTTAAAAGATGATGGGGACAGATATAGAGGAGGCATTTAAATACATGGCATGGACCTCAGATGCTGGCTTCTCCTCGATCCATACTGTCTCTGGATCTTCATCCAGCATAGACGTTATCATAACTTGCACTTTACCTGCCCTTTCTTTCACTAGACTGTACAATGCCCTTAATATTTATCTTTCCACCACTTATCAAAGTACCTGGTGCCTATTCTCAGTAAATATGTGTTGAGTGGAATACTTATTGAATGAGAAAGCACCCAAAGATAATCATAGAATTGTGATGTAGGAGCCAAGAGCATTCTGACCTCTAGACTTGTCAGTTACTATGAAGGGTGAGAAAAAGAGAAAGTATTTCAAGTCCATAAGAGCAAGTTCGATGTTGTCAAGGTGAACATGTAAGACAACGGTAAATTTATGACAATGGAAAGGCTGGTGGAAAAAATTGTAAGCAGAAGTTGTGAAAAGATACTGATTTAATCATAAAGTAAATAATCAGATGTGAATAGTGATTGCAGATATTTGATAGTTATTGCCAAAGAAAAACTGTAAGATTTAGTCATTTGAATAGAGAATCTATAGCAATTATTGGAGGTCAGAGAGGGGTAAGGGCTTTCACAATTAAAATAATTATTTTTTTTAGTATCATAAAAGGACAATCTAGTATAAGCCTGTGTCTTAACCCTTCCCTCTCAGTCAGTGAACTTCCTGAGTCAAGGGTAGAGGTTTCTGCTTACTTGCCTGGCTCACTGCTCTTGTGGCTGCTTTGATACTCTATAAATAGGACTGGCTAAGTACAAGCATAGCCTCAGTTAGTAGGCTCCTGTGGTATTCTGTTAAGTGTCAAGAGACTGACAATACAATAGGTACTGGTGTGTTCTTTATTGCACTGACACACTGTTTAACTGACCATTAATAAGTGTTGAATTGTGAATTCTATTTCTAAATATGCTTATATATTTTAAAGAGGAACTTTGTTGATGTAGTTCCATTTTAATAGGAGGCACTTTAAAGGTATTTGTAGTTGTAGCATATATCTGTAATTTAACTTTTTTATAATTTTTGTTCCTGCAGTCCAGAAAAGGCTTTGAAAGACTCACTACAACCTTATGAAGCTGCTTATCTCTCAAAATCTTTATCAAGGCTCTTTGATCCTATCAACTTGGTTTTTCCTTCTGGTGGACGTAATCCCCCTTCCTCTGATGAACTAGATGGTATAATTAAAACTATTGCAAGGTATGTAAATCTTGTATAACATACAGTGGCATGCCAGGAGATGCCTGCTACTTTTGTTAGTGACAGTATATTTTATATTTACTTCAAAGTATTCAAATAATTGAGCCTGCAATTAGATCAAGAGTTTTAATAGTGGATGAGTATTCAACTAGTAATTGAAATTCCCATTAATAAAACCATTTACATAACAGTATAAAAATTATCTAGTGTAATTACTTTGTGTCTTACCAAAGATGAAAACAAATTTTGCTATTCATACTCTATTAACTTCCTAGTATTGAGTGGAAATGCAAACAAAAGTATATAAAATTGTACAAATTTAGATGCTAACGTAGATTTTTTTATCCTAAATCATAAAATACTTCATGGCAGAAACAGGATTCTGATACTGATTAGCTTACTTGTGTTTGCTATTTTAAGTGTGCTAAATGAATGTGACAACTTTACAACCAAAAAGGGCAAGTATCCCAGCAGAAGTGCTACCTGAATATTTGTAGACAGTACATTATACTGGGGTCTGCAGAGGTACAAGAAGTTGGCTGGGCATAGTGATACACACCTTTAATCCCAGCCCTTGGGAGGCAGAAATAGAATTGCCATGAGTTTGAGGCTATCCTAAAACTACATAGTGAATTCCAGGTCAGCCTGAGCTAGAGCAAGACCTTATCTTCTTGAAAAAAAAAAAAAGAAAAATGTTTTCCAGAGTAGTTTGCAGTTCAGAACTCCACTTCCTGTCATAGCTAACAAGGTAGCATAACAGTAAGGCTGTACATTTAAGATGGGCATTTTGTGAAGTAAACATTGTTGTTGTCCAATAGGCAGGATTGTCTAAATTCTTTTAAACTACACATTTGAAGACAGTGGTTCTGTAATAGAAGAGTAAGACCAAAAAGCCACAGGTAGGGCTGGGGAGATGGCTCAACCATCAAAGGCACTTGCTTGCAGAGCCAGGTAGCCTGAATTTAGTTCCCCAGCACCCACATAAAGTGTCAAATGTGTATGACATTTGGTTGCAGTAGCAAGAGACCATGGTGAGCACATGTATGCACACACACAAATAAATAATACATTTTAAAAATGAATTTTTAAGCCACATATATAATATGCACATCTGCAGCTGCAAACATTCCTGTAAATGCCTCTCCCTAATTGTCTTCATTTGAAAAAAGTTTTGAATTTGAATCTTGAGTTTTGCACCCCCATGTCTTGGTGTGCTTGTGATGAAAATTGTCTCTGCCATTCCTATGGGCAGTGTGACATTCATAGTCCAATATAATCTGGAGTTTAAAGATATATGCTTATGCCAATGGTTAGTACAACTTAAAAGTGAACATTAAGAAAATCTTAGTACTTTAAAAGTGTGTTTTGATACACGTATTATGCCTTGGTATAATTTTGGACACCTTCAATTTCTTAAAAAAGATCATCTGATAAAGACCAAGATTTCAGACATTTCTAAGATAGTAATTTTCTTTCCACCTGCATATGGGTTTTCATGCAATTATAACTTCCTTTTATTCTTTCCATGTAAAGTGTCCGTAAACATAACAAAACTATTTTAGGAATCTGAATTTTAACATTTCAAATTATGGTTGAATTGTTTTCATATATTTAAACTTCCTCTACAAAATAGGATAAACTGGAATAATTTATACAGAAATTGAGTATCCTTATATGTCATATGTAATTTGTATTTTTAGCCTATGTCTCTTCAAGGTCATCATTTCCATTCGAAAGCTGTCATTTCCTTGCAGATGTCTGTGATATGCAGTGCCTCTAATTGCACTTATCAGCATTAATAAGAGTGCTACTTTGAAAATCTGTACACAATTTACTCTCATAATCACAGATTGAACCCACACATGATGTGCTTTTATTAATGAGAAACGGATCATTAACAAAGCCATCTCAAAGCACTTTTTCTTAATGCTGAATTTAGAGAGAAAAGTGAAACACTGAAACCAATTCTTGGAAGCAATCAGCAAAATCTATATAAAGATTCAGCACATTGCTTATGGGAATTGAGGTTCTATGTTGCTCTTTATTTTACTTTGTTGATTAATTATATTGCTAATAATTGAAATGTTTTGTTTTCTCTAGTGAACTTAATGTAGCTGCTGTTGATGCAAACCTCACATTAGCTGTGTCAAAAAACGTGGCAAAGACCATCCAGTTGTATGGTGTAAAATCAGAGCAGCTTGTAAGTGCTATCTCTTCTCTGCAAACATTAGTGATTAAAAAATTGCTAGTTACACAATCCTTGAGTAACCAAAACTAGTCTTATATAAATAATGTGCAATGTTTTTACCGATGTATAAATTTTAATGGTTTCTATAGTAATATTTAGGGTTGCTTGTTAAGTAAATTACAGGAAATTATCCACATGACAACTGTCTTGAGGCTTCTTACTACTTCAGTTCAATAGAAGACCAAATTGTGTTATTAACATGATGCTCTTTCCCATTCAGTTGTTCTCACAGTCTTTACAACTAACTTAGAGGCATCCTGTTTTAAACTTCTTAGAAAGTAGCCAGACCATACAGAGATGTGGAAGTTCTTTGTGGAAAATTAGATGACTAATTTTTCTATCAAACATTGCTTATTGATGTTCGTTTCTTTTTTAAAAACATGATTTATTACTATAAATAAAATGTGGTATTGCATCTAGTAGAGTTTAGTGTAACATAGTTAAAATTCCAGGAAAGAAATCCCTATGAAATAATCCATTATAAGAAAGCATAAAACCCTGTCTAGTGAGAATTTTCCTTTTTGTTGAGAGCTGATTGTGGGTGGTAAAAATAGTAATCATGGAAATATATGATTTTAAGTAATGTAACAGTGGCAGAAAGCTTTGAAAACTAAAAATATGTTACCTAAAATGATTGAATTCATGGGCCTGAGTCACTCAGTGCTCCTTAGTCTGTGATGCTGAAAAGTAATGGAAAAATCATTAATCCTTTTCACTGTTAATAGACTTATTTCTCCCTTGCCCCAATCCACTTTACTTTTCATCTTTGTTTTAGTGTATAAGGAAAGCCTAAGCATTGAATAAGAAAGAGCATCATATGCTTTACTTTGAAACATATTATTGACTAATAAATTAAGTAATATTTTAATGTTAAAGGTTATTGCTTGCCAGTAAATAATGCTGTATCTGCTACTCTATGATTTTAAATTTGACATTAAAATAAATTTTCTCATGTGTCTATTCTAGAATATCTTCACAAAAACACTTAGAGGAAGATATCCAAATGTTAAGCTTTTGGTTGAGGGAAGATTAGAAACAGATTTTTAAGTAGAATAACTACTCTGTGTATAAATGGAAATGTTGATGGATCTTTTATAATTGAGAAACCTCTCATCCACATGGTGGAGAAGTAGCAGAAATTAGGTCATTAATGAAATATTTAGGTAGTGAAATAAGTGAAAACTGGAAATTTAAAAACAGACATGCTTTCAGAAAAATACAACCTTAAATTTAAAATGAGCAGCATTCTAGATTTTCAAGTTTATTTCCATAAAAACTGGAAGTTTCTTGGCCACCAAAATATATATATATATATATATATATATATATATATATATATATATATATATATATATAATTTATGCTTTAATTCATATCAGAGAATGTGTTCATCAAAGGAATTTTCAAGCTTAGTGTGTATGGTGTGAGTGTGGGTTTATGCACATGTGAAGCCAGAGGATGACTTCAGATGTCAGTTCTCATCTTCCACTTATTTGAGGCAGGGTCTTGTGTTCCTATTGATGCATCTACCAGGCTGGCCTTCTCGTTGTGCGATTCTCCTGTCTCCACCTCCCATCTTGGTGCAGGTGCACTGGGATTATAGAAGCCAGTGCTAGCATTCTGCTTTGTGTGCATTCTAAACTCAGGTACTAAAACTTGCCCAGGAAATGTTTTATCCACTTAACCATCTTCCTATCCAAGTCATGATGATTCTTAATGTTCTGGGGTACAGCAGAGTATGTGTGTGCTTCCACCAGAACTTCTTACCACTAAAGATGAACTATATGCTTGTGCTACTTTTTGTGTCTGTCTTATGTGGGTGGCTTGGGAATTGGACCAAGACTGGCAGGCTTTGAAGCAGACACCTTTAACTTCTAAGCCATCTTTCTAGACCCCACTTATATTTGATAATAATAAATTGGAAATTGCTTTTACCATTGCACAAATACATTTTTGTTACTAGTCACTGAAGGTATATTTCATGTAGATATAAACATCTTTAAAAATGAATGCTTAAATCCTTTCATAGGAGAATTTGAATTTTTTAAGACAGAGTCTTGATGTGTACCCCAGACTGGCCTTAAATTTGCTATGAAACCTAGGTTGGTCCTTAACCAAGTTTCCTGCCCCTGCTTCCCAAGTGCTGGGACTACAGGTGTGTACCACACCATGTACAGCACCTCAGAGAATCCATTTTCAAGGATAGGGTCACAAAAATAACTACATTATTAAGAACTTTTAGTGAGGTCGGGGACTGTGCTGAGCTGTTTGTGTGCTTTATCTCATCTATTTGACAACAGGCCTAGTGTTGTGAAGTGAATGTGTGCCACTACAAAGTATGGAAATTGAGGCTGAGAAAAATTAGTAGTTTGACAAGTTAATACTGCTAAAAGGGGAATGCTAGTGAGCAATTGTTGCAAATAGCATTCACACCCAGGCCAGACAGTAAACCTAACATGGTCCTACTTTTGACTATTTTATGTGTATAAATGTAACACAATTTTTTAAAGAAAATTGAGATTGAACTATCATTGTTGTACTGTTATTTGCTTATTTACTTTAGAGTGTGACAGAACTTGAATAATATATTTTACACTTATGTACATTATAGTTTAACCTCTTTGCTCTAATTATATAATTAGATGATAATCTTACTAAGTCTCAAAGTGACAGTGATTTAGCATTGAATTTTCACCTGTGAGTTGTAAGCAGGAACAGTCACATCCTTTAATATGTGTCTTGTAGAGTGTTTCACATGAATATCATCTTCCTGTATGTTCTATTATTAAAATAAGATCAGTACTCTTGGGGCTTTCTTCATTTAAACATTTTTATTCACTTACCTCTTCAGCAGTTGTGAAGGTATAATCAATTTACTAAGTAGAATTTTGTGTTCACAATTCCACACATGAAGGTTAAGAGGGTAGTTCAGTGATGGTGTCTGACTTGCATACATGAGACCGTGAGTGTGATCCCCAGCACTGAAAAAAATAAATCCACACTTGCACACCTGTACAAGTATATATCATAACAATTGTTATGATAAAACTAAACAAATTACTTAATGATGATATGTTGGTGATTTTTTTTTGTATAATCTGAAATGTGACTTTTAGAAGAAAATGTCACTGAACCTTACAATGAAAGGTTTGAACAAATGTTTTCTATATGTTAAAAGATTTTAAAAAAATATTTCTGTGTGTTAAAAGGAAATTAAAATGTCGGTATATAAGGGAACTATTATAGCACCTTTATAATTTAAAGGACTATAAACTTTTATACTTAACAAAATTATAAAAATACACTAATAATCATTCTCCTTAACTGCGAATTACTGGGTATTTCCCAGCAATAAAAATTACCTGATGGTTTTGAGGAATAGGATCCAGAATCTTAGTGTAAATGTCAAATGTTATGAACTGTGAAAAGTAGATTGACATATAATTAAGTTGCATGATATTTGAACCAGTAACAGGAATGGCATTTAATGAAGGATTTTCATTTTAGTACAGGTCAGTAGCCTTGTATGAGGCCAATAGTTTTAAACACTAGGGTTTTATTTTAAGGTTTTGTAAATATACAATGTAGTCCTTGTATAATTTCATAGGTGGCTTGGAGACTTGACATTCCCTTAATGGAAGAAAGCCTATCTGTGTGTATATTATAAAATGATGATATTGAGTGGAGACTGCAATGTGATCTAAATGGATACCACTCCATGCAGTATCTTATGATAATGACCTTCACTGCTCAAATTCAAATAAACGAAGGATCAAAGGAAATAAGAAATCACTTGAAGAGTCTCTGTAGTCTGTGCAAGGTTCTCTTGGGCCGAGTGCACTCTAGCTGTAATGTGGGCACACTAGTCCTTTGATTCTTGATTCTTCAGCCTTCCATCATGCCTACCTGATTTTATGTCAGACTATTTTAAGATCATGACTGCTTTTGATATAGCTTTCTGCTTTGCTTTCCACGCTTACCAGAGCTTGATTTCCTGGGGGCTATACCATTCATTAGTAAATGGCTTGTCAAGCTTGTCTGAAAGTCAGTAGTGCTATCCTGATGACAGAGAACAATGATAAATAATGACTTCTCATTATAAAATGTTTTCATAAGAAAGTTTTAAAAAATTGAAGCATTTGCTGGGTGCCATGGCACATGCTGTAGTTCTAGCTACTGGGGCAACTGAAGCAAGAAGAATCCTTTAAAACCTGTAAGTTTAAGACCAGCCAGGCCAACAAAGTAAGACCACATTTTAAAAAAAAAGTTTCACGTTCTCAGTTCAAGTCTGCCAAAGTCCGTATTAATCATCTGTTGTCACAAACAGCTCAAACCTCTCATGTCATACTGTAAGTCCAAAGGGGTTCAGTTGGTCTTAGCTGGATTTGCTCACATGGCAGTTGACTCAAGTCTGTGGGACCTTAATTATAGTTAGGACTCTTCTGCATGACTGTAATTTTACAGCAGGTCTTCTGGGCAGAGGCACAGGAGAAAAAGTGTCTTTATATTGCTCAGCAAAACAGCTCATCCACAGTGCCAAATGTAATAGCAAAGAATGCAGATAAAACAGCTAAGTAAGCCCCATCACAAAGCCAGATTAGAGACATGGCAACAACAAAACAGGAAGCTCATGACCTTTTCCTTTCCTCACCATGAATATTTGTTTATTTTAGCCATTTGATGACTTGAGTCCATGCATGACTGCAGTCTTCCTACATGCATCCCAACTATGTGTATTTATGTGAGTTTAGTTTTATTTGACTACTGGCTTCTTGGCCAAAGAAGAAAGACATTCATTCCCATGGGAATTTACCCAATACATCAGTGTTGTATTTAAACATAGGATTGTTGTCTTGTTTGTCTGTCTGTTTGATGTGGGGACTGTGCTACCCAGGCTGGCCTAGAACTTCTTGGAGCAAGTGATCTTCCTGCCTTAGCCTCCCAAGTAGCTAATATTACAAATGTTTGCTACCACTAGTCATGAGCATTTTCCTATAGAATTTCATTTAATGATACTGTATATGCTGACCCCCTATCATTATTTTTATTTTTATTTTTATTGAGGCAGAGTCTCATTTAAGCCCAGGCTGACTTGGAACTCACTTTGATGCCCATGCTGACTTCAAAGTCAAGGCAGTCTTCCTACCTCAGCCTCTGGAGTGCTGGGATTAGAAATGTGTGCCACCACACATGCTCACAATTTATATTTGTTATCCTCAATTTATCACACCCATATTTTCAAAGAAGTATTTTCCATCATCATCCTCATTTTTCTTATTAAAATATTTCTTATTTTTCCCTTTATTCCAAAATGTGAAGTTTTTTTTAGTCTCTGGATAAGTGTAATTCTACACATCCAACCCATCATATATAAGTGTTAAACACTTGAGAATCAATTGGACAACTGGGTAGCTTTTCATTGCCCTTTCATTTTGAAACCACCAAGAAGAGTTTCTTCTGAGTCTCCCTATATAGTTCAGACTGATCATTAGCTCCTTAAGTAGCCCAGGCTGGCCTTGAACTCTTAGTCCTCCTCATTCAACTTCCTAAATGCTGGGATCACAGGCATGCAATAACATGCTGAGTAAGAATTTTTTAAACTGTTACTTGGCTTTTCTAGGTGTTCTCATACAGATTAGTCTGAAATACCTAGTCATTATGTCACTGAAATTAGAATTCCTTTTACTAACGAACTTTTATATCTTTTCAAACATACTAGCCTAGTGATCAAGTATAGCTTTTAATCCTACCCTGTTCCAAGTATAGAATATAATCGAATACCTTCATGTATCCTTGAGAATTATATTGTTTCAAAGTATATTTCTGAGAAAGTTGCCAGCATGTAACCAGAGTGAAAATTGTGGTTGGCTCAGAGCACCATCCTTCCAAGCATATACACACTTACAAGTACAAATATCATAATATTCATACTTGTATGCACTCATGAAAACCTGCCCCTACTGCCTTGGGCTGCTGTATGTATGAACTTGGTGTAGTATGTGCAAGAAGATCAAATTTGACAGGAGGTCTGGGTGTGATTAACTTCCTGGTGTGACCTGGATCTCTCTCAGTTAACAGCACTAGGTGTGGTTTTGAATTGAGAACTATAGAAATGATGTTGAGGAGGAAAAGGGCAGCTATATCTCTCCCCAGCCCTGTTATACACATGAACCAAGGACTAACTACCAAGAAGAAAGCATGTAAACACTTGCTTTTTAAAAACTGAGGATGCAAATAAATTTGTTACATTTGAGTATAAGTAGGCTTGTTTGCATTTCAGATCTATTGTTGGTTATATTTCTTTAGTATATCAGACACATCACCTACTGCAGGCAGCTGGCGTGCTCACCTTACTGTATGTGCCTATTGAAACTGTTTTCTGAGACTAAGTGGTGCCATGTGAGAGTGTCTCTTTTGGGTACCAAGAAAGTCATTTGTCTCTATCTTTTGGACAATCTTCCTGTAATTTTTTAAATATCTTTTTTTTATTTTTTTATTGTCAATAGTGAGTTACATTATTTAGTGGGCAAACAGTGAGTTGTTATCCCCAATTCCCCAATGGCCCCTCTCCCCCATCCCCAATCAGCTGGATATCCTCCTCCGTGGACCGTCTGGATCAGTCCTTGTGACAGGGGATCCTGGATAGCCTAGTATTCAGCCTGGTTCTCCTGGCCCAAGTGTGTTGTTACTGAGGGGTGCCATGCCTTTGGATAGTCTCCCCCACCACGGCTCTCACAATCTTTCTGCCCCCTCTTCTGCTCAGTTCCCTGAGTCGTGGTGGATGAGTATTAAGGTTGCTTTAATGTTGTGAGCTTAGGGGTCTTTGTGTCAAAAATCATTGGTTTCTATCTCACTGGCTTATCCTGTGTTGATTCTGTGGGTGTGGGTCCCTTGTTCATCCCATCATTCTCTATGGGGTTCCATATGGATCCTCCACGATATGACTGTGGTGGCTCCTCTCTTGCCAGAATCTCAGCTATCAGCCTAATGTCGGTTGGTAGGATTAGATGGGCCCCAGCTCTCTTACTGCATCCTGAAAAACACAAACATAATCTCCATCGGAGAGTGAGGTCAGTGTAGGTTAACAAATATATACAATTCTTGATTACCTAGATTCTATTTTTAGTAGCCTCCCTGTCAATCACTCCCATAATGCATCTTGTCTTGGGAGCCCAAGAGTACGGGATCTGGTGCCTATCGCCCTGAATCCCAAGTTCCAGACAAGGGCTCCCCCTCACTAAGTGGAAACATTCACCTCCTTTTACTAACCTAATAATATGTACTAGAGGCTTTTCCAAATCAGTACATGCTTTACAAATAGTATTCATTATTGGAAAATAGGAAGAGATCAGTATATTTGATGAAAGACAGCCTCCTCCCCCTCCTTTTCTACAAAGAATTAAAAATATGCAGACTAAAGCCAGTGTTAAAGAGCCATTGATTGAGCCAGTGATTGGTTATGAATAGGTGGGGATTCCATCTTCTGCTCAAAACTTAAGGCCCTTTGAAGAAAATGAAGTCCAAGTTCCTTGGAAAGATAATAAATTTGATTAGAGAATCCATTCTTAACAAATTGTTTGCCTTCTCAGCTTTCATTGTTACCAACTGAAGATTTTGACTTAAGGCAAGAACGCATAGGGATATATAGTGGTGGTTAACAAAAAGGGTAGAGATGATGCCAACCTATGGCATGGGGATGCTGGGTGTCTGACTTAAGGGAAGAGCTGTGGGATATGAAAAGGTGATTGTGATGCTTAGGTTTTATTGTAAACTTGATCTTTTTAATAACCTTGGGTGGGTCTCTGATGTTGTTCACAGGAAGGAAGCCCTCTCAGTAGGGGCCACGATATAAGGAAGCTCTGGGAAGCTAGATATGAACATTACTTCCTGGGAGGGCAGTGCTGGAAGGAAATTCCAGAGACTCAGGAAGCCAACAAGTCTGGGATAGGGTTGCAAGATCCCATCCTAAGGCTATATATAGGGGAAAGAAATCTCTGTTTCCCCCTGCCTCCCTGCCTGCCTAGCTGCTGGTGCTTGTCGAGCATCTCTTTGTCAGCATTGGAACAAAGCATCCTCAGCCTTCCAGGCTGCACTGAAGACCAGCAGCTTCCCAGGAAGCCTTTAGGCCTTCAGTGCTGCATTGGGACTGCTGAGGCATCCATCAATGTGGACTGAATGGCTACTGGTTCCTTGACTCTTGGGCTTGCAGACTGCTAATGTGGGACTGCCATGAGCCAATTCAGTACATCCCCCCACTTTTTTTTTTTTACTACATTTCATTCTGTTGGTTCTGTTCCTCTAGAAAACCCTGACTAATACAGTGATTAATAAGAATGGGATGGGGGATGCAGGCCTTTGGGGTAGGGATGCTGGGTGTATAAGCAAAGCAGCTGATTTTTGTTCCTGTGAGCTATTCTTGTTTAACTCTCGTGTATAAGCAATATTTGATTTTGTTCCCTGATTTTTTTTAAATATTAACTATCCAGAAAAGATGAGGCTGGAGAGATTGCTCAGGGGTTAAGGCACTTCTCTGCAAAAAGGAAACATCACAAGCTGTTATCTCTTTGATAATAAATTTGTGTGAGTTTTTAGTGTGATATAAGGATGTAACTTTTACTGTTGAATCTGTTCTATGATTGAATATACCTGTCCTTGTTGTTTAAATATTTGTGGTCTAGTACCTTTTTAAAATCAAGTGGTAAGATAGGTGATAAATACAGTTGTCTAGACTGTAATAGTGAAAGGAAAAAACCTCTGAATTGCTGAAGTCTGAAGTCCAGATGTGAAAGCACACACTAACATGGGTAGTTCTTAAGTTTACTACTTTAAAACTAATTAGACCAAAATGATGGGAGATAGAAAAAGGATCGAGAAAGAAAAGGCTCACCCTTTAGAAGAGAATTCGCAAAATCACTAAAATTTAAAGGATAAAAGAGACACAAAATTTAAAATGATTATTTACCTATATCATGGGTACTGAGGAATAAACCCAGGTCATTAAGCTCTGTAAGCAAGCACCCTAACCACTGAGCAATCTCTAGCCCCCAGTACATTTTCTTCATAGAAACTTATGAGTTGTCATTCAACTCATCCTTGAATTATCAGTTTTTATCTGTTTTGCTTTTATTCTTTGGGAGTACTGAGGGAGATCTTGGTCATTTCATCTGCAATTTAGCAATAGATTGAAAACATTCTTCTTGCTAATATAGCATATTGTTCCTTGGGTATCAGCTCACCGCTTGTTTTCTACACAATGAATGTGCATGCTCTTCCTGCTGAGCAGATGGACAAAGTTAGAATTTCTGAAAGATATTTTTCTCAAGAAGTTAAATTATAAAAGGAGTATTCTTATCATTTGCACATAGAACTATTTTAATTATTATCTAAGGATTTGTTTGGCATTTGGATTCCCTCTCATTATGTGTGTATGTGGGGGGAGATTGAAATCTTGAAAACTCAAATGTGACTGTTTGTTTTCTAACATTTTTCCAGATCACACCATGAGGCACCTTGATTCCTTATCTGTGTATTTCTCCTGTTTTAGAATGTGAATTTCCTACTGCTCTCACTGGTCCAGTCCCTAAGAGCCTAACTGCTAAATCTGTGTTTTTGCACCTTGGCCAAAGAAAATTGGAGTTCTTTAACCTGGTGTCTCAAAACCTTGGTCTTTTGACAGTAACTGCCATTATGAATTACATTTTTAATAAAGTATTATTCTTTTTTATAAAAACTGAAATTATCAATGCTTTTTAATATTCTGTTTTATCACAAACTAAAATTGAAAAGATAGATATTAATTTAATTTTGACAATGCATTATGTATTTATCAAAGGAAAGTAGAAACGATATATTCTTTTTTTCATAGTTTATTTGGGTTACTATAACAAGAAACTACTGTTAGTTTCATCCCCTAAAAAGCCAATTTTTCATATGTTTTGGGGTCTGGTTCCACATTCATAAGTTACATCCTTTCCTGGTTGGGTTTACGTTTGAATAATATTGTAATAGAGGACTGGATTAAAATGGGATCAGTATGAGAATGGTGGATAAATTCTTTAATTTTCTTAAACCTGATCTGTAACACATACAGATAAATTTAGTAAGGCATTTCATGCCTCTTTCCATAAGACCCATGCATTTGGAAATAACTGAAAAGTCAGGAATAGGAGTTCTAGATATCACTTCTACTATTCATTGTAGATTGTAGATTGTATTCATATACAAATAATATAGTCTTAAGCAATTTCCTTTGGAAAAAATATGATTAGATATCTAAGGTTTTTTTTTTAATAGAAAGAAGCCTGTTGGCTGTTCTCAGTTATATTCCTAAAGGTTGCTGTGCTGATTTATCAAAGAATAGCATACACTGGGCATTTGGGTCACACATGCCTCAGGGCCCCATCAGCCCTAAAGTATTAAAATTGATGGTTTTCCAATAAAGATAATTGGGCTTACACATTGAGCTGTTATCACTACTGGGACTTCTTTTGCCCGAAGCCTAAAGCGGTAACTTGACCTGAGTATTTCCATTTAACATTCTCTTTGTTGGGCTAGGATGTAGTTCAGTCAGTAGAGTACTTGCTTACTGTTGTGGTCAGCTTCTTAGTTGCTTCTTAGGACGAACCCAAACAAAAGTGGTTTGTAGAGGAATGGGTTTATTTGGCTTATGGACTCGAGGGGAGACTCCATCCTGGCAGGGAAAACGATGGCATGAGCAGAGGGCTGGACATCACCTCTGCCACAGCACTGCAAACAGCGGCAGGAAGGTGTGCCAAATACTGGCAAGGGGGAGCTGGCTTATAACCCCCATAAGCCCACCCCCAACAACACAGCTTCATTGAGGTTGTAAAACTCAAACTGCCATCAGCTGAGGATCAATCTATCAGAACACATTCATTTGTTTGTGGGGGACACCTGGATCAAACCATGACACTTACCATTCACATAGCTCTGATTTGATCTCCAGCACCAAATAAACTGGGCATAGTGGCACACCTATAATCCCAACACTAGGGAGGTGGAGGCAAGAGGTTCAGAAACCAGCTTGGGCTACATGAGTCTCTCTCTCAAAAAACAACTAAAACATTCTTATTGTCAGTTAAGCATTAATTTTCATCCTTTATTTCCCCCCTCCGAGGTAGGGTCTCACTCTAGCTCAGGCTGACCTGGGATTAAAGGTGTGCACCACTAAGCCCAGCTAGGCATGATTTCCTAGTGAGTTAAAAAAAAAATAAGCACAGTACTGGAGAAATTGTTCAGTGGTTAAGGTGCTTGCCTGAAAAGCCTAATGACCCTGGTTTAACTCCCCAGTACCCATGTAAAGCAAGATGCACAAGGTGGTACATGCATCTGCAGTTTTTTTGCAGTGGCTAATGAACCTGGTATGCCCATTTTCTTCTCTCTCTCTCTCTCTCTCTCTTTCTCTCTTTCTCTCTCTCTCTGCCTCTTTCACTCTCAAATAAGGAAAATATTTTTAAAAGTACACATAAGCCATCATTTTGGTGGTAAATTACATGTTGAATTGTTTCAGCTCTCTACACAAGGAGATGCAAGTCAGGTGATTGGGTCTCTTACCGAAGGACAGAAGAGAAATATGGCGGTAGTGAATTCACTGTACAAGTTGCACCAGTCAACAACAAAGGTAACCTGCATTTTTATTTGACTTCTTTTTATTTAATTTCAGTTTATTCTTTTTTTCTTGCCTGAAATTAAGACAATGTATTTAGTGTTTTGAAAAAGCATAGTGAAAATGTCATGATTATAAAATAAGGTGAAGAGAAAGCTTTTGAACAATCTTTGACCCTGACCTTTATTATTTGTGTGCTTTTTGTATTTATATTTGATTTAAAACACATGAACTGTAGACCCACAAGCTAATCAAATCTACTTTAAAAATTATTTAAGGGGGCTAGGAAATTCGCTCAGTTGTTTAAGGCACTTGCTTGCAAAGCCTGCTTAGCCTATGCTCAATTCCCCAGCAACTCATATAAAGCCACATGCAGAAAGTGGCACAAGCATTTGGTGTTTGGCACACACATATGCAAATAAATAAATAAAGATTATTAAAAATTACTCAAGTGTGAACCATATATGTTGTATACTTTTCAATGTTTTTTAAAATAAAATATTTAAAAGAAATGGCTAATCCTTCACTGTTATCTTCTATAGTTGGTCATCCCTCAGTATCTGTGAGGGCTGGATTCCAGGAACTTCCCACTGCCCTCCATGGATGACAAAATCCACAGATGCTCTGGTCTCATATAAAAGTGGCAATGTAATTGAGTATAACATACGTGTCCTCCCAGAAAGTTTACATGATGTCTAGATTGTCTATGGAACCTAAAATAATAATGTTGCTCTGTAGAGCATCATACTACATAGTTTATGAAACAATGATCTGAAATACAACTCTGTACGTGTTCAGTTGAGATGAAATTTTTTCCCTAAGATGTTCAGTCCATGATTGGTTGATTTCATAAGTGTGGGATCCATGAATTTAAAAAGCCAGCTGTTTCTGACAAATGTGAACTATCTTTGTAACTAAAAACATACTACCTTCTATCTCATTATGAGTTTTCAGTGTCTTGTGTGCATTCTTTGTAAATCATTTTGAAAACATTTAGTAAATATAAAGGTATTTAGACATCCTGAAGGACGCCAAAGATTAGATGAGATTCATAAAAACTGATCCCTAAAAGTGTGGTGGTGCATGTATATAATCTAAGCACTGGAGAGGTTGAGACAGGAAAATTGAAAGTTCTAGGCCTATATAGCAAAATGTTGTCTCAGAAAGAAAGAGAAAGGGAAGGAGGGAGGGAAGAAGGCAGGAAAAACAAACTAAGATCTCTAATATGAGCTTTAATATGCTTGTTTGTATTTTAGGAGAATTATGAATGACCATCATTCATTTATTTAAAGTTTGTATAAAGCTCTTCTACCATTTAGGGGGTCTGTATGAAAGAAGATACTTCACTAAACAAAAAAAAATATTCTGAGGGGTCAACAGGTAAATTTCAGGAAAATAAAATTATCACAAACACTGAATGGTGTCTATCCCATTGCTTTTAATCATCACTGTCCTACATGCAGTAAAAGATTTTTCTATTTCACTGGATTTAAATGTCTTTATTGGTATTTTGTATTGATTTGTAAAAATGGAAATATCTAAAAACATTGTGTTTTAAACATATATTGAAATAAGATTCAGCCTAAAGAAAAGTGAATATTATAAAAGAAGTAAGTAAACATGGTTTTACTCTGACCTTTGCAAGTTAAGATATTATAATTAAAATCTATAGATAAAAAAGCTAGCTTCTAATATTCTTAATGTTTTAGCTGTTTAAAATATGTTTATACATGAAAGTAGTTTGTAACTAATGAGTTTTTGAATCAGGTATGAGATACTATTATAAAGTGGCAATATTTTATTGTCTCTGTAGAAGCAGATTTAATATATTATGACCAAATTCCATATTTATAAAAATTTAAATGACTTAAGCAAATTTTTTAAGAGATAGGATCTCATTGTAGTCTAGGCTGACCTGGAACTCTCTCTGTAGCCTAGGCTAGCATTGTACTCAGAGAAATCCACCTGCCTCAGCCTCCCAAATGCTGGGGTTAAAGTCCTGTGGCTGATTAAAGCAAAATTATAACTGAATCAAAATTTTGTTCTAGGTGGTTGCCAGTCAGAACTCATTCCCACCAGCAGCTGAGCAAATCATAACTTCAGCCTTAAAGGTAAATGAATTTAATTTAATCTCTGACTCTATACATCAAATTATTTTAAAATGGTAGGTTGAGTTAGATATTTTCAGAATAACTCAGAATCCTTTGTATATACTACTAGTAAAAGCATGTTAATATTTATCCTAAAGACAAAGGATACATATGTTGCTATATTTTCTAGAATTTACAAATAAGACTCTTTTGGTATATACAAATTGCACAGAAGCAAGAGCTTGTCCAGTATTTCTTTAGGGGCAGCATTGTCTAGGAACATCCCAAGAAGGCAGCAGGTCTTTGCCCCTAGAGACATTTGAAGATATCTGAAGACATTTTGAGGACCATCATGAGGGATGGGACACTGCTGGCATCTTGTGAGTAGAGGACAGGTCACTGCTGAACATGGTATAGTGCAAAGGACAGCTATTATCCCAAAATCCCAGCCTGAAATGTCAGGGATGCCATGGCTGAGACACCCATTAAAAAAAATGTATCTGTAAAAGAAAAAAAATTCTGTAAGTTGTCAAATCAGGATATATTGTTCTCAATATTAACATGAATGTATCCCTTCTCTAATACTTAAGGAATTAAATAATGATGTTAGTATGATAGTGAAAATTTTATGTAATTGGCTATAGATAACTCTTTATATATATACATACATATATATATCTTTATTATGAATAAGTATCTACTTTGTATGAGCAAATCTTCAGAATGTGTCCCTGTTTCCCTCCTCTCTGTCCCCTACCCACTGGGGAGCATACTGGATCTGTCCATAGGTTAGGGAGTTATGAACTGCACCAGAGGTAGCCAGTTTTTCTTTCTTTCTTTCTTTCTTTCTTTCTTTCTTTCTTTCTTTCTTTCTTTCTTTCTTTCTTTCTTTCTTTCTTTCTTTCTTTTCTTTTCTTTTCTTTTTATCTTCCCCTTTTGTGTATTGTTGCTGAGAGGGGCAATGACTCTGGATATTCTCCTCCACTATTGCTCTTACATTCTTTCCACCCCCTCCTCTGCTCAGTTCCTTGAGTCATGGTGGGTGAGTTTAAGTCTGCTTTGTTGTTGATATCTTAAGTATCTCTGGACCTTTGCCCTGGGTTGTGTTGAGTATCATTGGTGTCTGTCTCTATTGACCTTTCATGGGTTATCAGATTTGCTGTGGTGATTGGCCTCCTGTTTGTCTCACCACTTTTGTGTAGGTTTCATTTGGGCCCTGTGAGAAGGCTAGGTGTGTGCTTTGTCTCCTGCCAGGATGTCAGCCTTCATCTAATGTCTTGTTGGTGGAACTGGATTGTCCCCGGCTCTCTCAATGCCTTCTGAAAAATACAAACAGAATCTCCATTGGAGAGTGAGATCAATATAGATTAAATGAGACAACATTGTTATTTTGGCTAGCTCCTAATGGGTGTAGCCTCTCTGTAGCTCTCTAGTAGTAGGAAATTCCCCTAGGAGCCAAGTTCTTGGTCTCCATAGGATTGTGCCATGGATCCCAGTTCCAGTTAAAGGTTCCTTGTCACTAAGTGGATCTCTTAGCCAATCAGTAAGGCATTGATTACCCTCCTCAGTTTAGTGCCACTATTGCACAGATGAGCATTTCTTGACTTGCTAGTCTCTTCCATATAGCCATGTGTTCAGCATTCTTGTGACAACTGTCTATATTGTATATCAGTGGTCTCTGCTTTCTCCAAATATCATTGACCAATCTCCCCTGGAAGGTCATGCCACACCTTCCAGTGCTATATACATGGTACCATCTGGGAGCTGGTTACCATTCTGGATCTAGCAGGATCTCTTGGTGTTCTTTGATGACACTCTGTGATTTCTTCAGTAATAGGGCCTTACTTTAGGCCAGGGACAGGTATTCAAGAGTTTTGACAGAAATCTGTCATGTTTTGGGGACCTCATGGGTCTCTTTGATCAACCGCTCAGTGTGGGAAGGAACCAATAACTGGGACAGAGAGATGCAGACCTGAGCAATTATTCTTGAGGCTAGACTTCCTCCCATTCTACAAATTAAGCATTTCTATAATGGTAATGGATACACATTATTTATTACCTGCTATTTGCTAGATATATATGCATAGGCACATTCTGAAATATTATACAACCTTCAAGTTACATATTATGGTACTTGTTTAATGCATCTTAGAAATAATGACTTTCACCGAGTCAACAGAGGTGTGGCTAACCCCTTGCATCCATGGTCATTCTTTCTTTCACAAGTACAAACTGAGGTCATACAGCTTTCCTTGCCTTAGCTGTCACATCTGTAAAGTGCTACAGTATACCTATATAAGGTTACAAATTTGAACTGTTAGATTAGATTTAGATCACTGAGGGAGAATTCAAAAGGATGAAAGACTCTAAATCCAAAGAAAAGTGTATCTAAAAAGTAAACAGAGAGCACAGTGATTATGGTGCTTTCCTGCACAGCCCAAGGATACAGGTTCAGTTCCCCTGTACCCATGTAAAGCTAGATGCACAGGGTATCGCATGTGTCTGGAGTTCATTTGCCATGATGGGAGACCCTGGTACACCCATTTTCATTCTCACATTCTCTCTCTCTTTCTCTCTACCTGCTTTCAAATTAAAAATAGTTTTTAAAAGTAAAGAGAAACCAAAGACGGAAAATTGGAGGAACATATCACAAATCTTAAGGAAATTTGAGGCCAGGTCCACTGGTTATGTGGATGGGATTTAACAGGCAACAGAATGTAATGGCATTCAGTTCATATGTGAATGAATATTTCTTGAGAATGAGAGGACAGCCTATTTTCTGTAGTATAAATACTGAAAAATACTGAGATGTTTTTGTTATTTTCTTTTCCCCAATGTGTTCATCTCATTATGATTAAACATTAGAAGAGCTGCCATAGTAAAATAATTGTATTTAGCAAGAGTTATCAAGATTCTTGATCATCATAATCATATTGTAAGTTTAGGCCTGTACAACAAAACTAAAGGTTCTTCAGTCTTGATTGTTGGCAGAGAACAGATAGTCATCTTTTCTATGGTTCCACAGTTTCCATCTTCTAGAAAGAGCTTGATAGTATGTTTTGATTACTTTCCAAAATAAGAAATGTTTTACTTTATAGCCTCCACACACATAATTCATGAGCATTATTTACAAATACATCCATATAGTGTCTATTGCTTTTTGAAACATTCTGGTATTGACCCACTGTATTAATTTTTTAACCCTTCATGATCACAGCCATACAAGTCTATCATATGGGTTAAAACAGAATGCCTTCTTATTTTGACTGGTGATCAAAATCACCTAAGTTTAAAATAAATTTCTCAGAGACTATAATCTAGTATGAATTCCCTAGATTTGTACGTTTTACACACAGAGTGGGGAAAGGTTGGTCCTGGGCTGTTGCCCTCATTCAGGTTGGCTCCTGCATCAGGTTTGCATGTTGCCAAGCAGTGCAGTTTGCTGAGGCATCGCCAATTCTGTCCTTGAGAGCCGGGTATGAGATGACCAGAAATAACTACAGCACCCTCCTGCAGAGAGAGGCCTTGCCAGTTAGACACTTGATTGTTTAACAGGCTCAATGAAACAGTTCTTTTTGCTTTTTAATTAAGTCTTATGAAAACTATTGTGATTTAAGTTACAAAAATAAGAAATAGAAAGAAACCTTAAATCCTATAAAATTATATTAAATCATCTTATTATTAAATGTCATAATACATAAATGAGAACAGCCTAAGAACCAGAAATCTACATATACTATTATTATCTTTTAGAGAGAAGACTGGTTTACTTAATGCATAGATTTTATTGAAAATATTTCTATCAAAATAGAGTCTCTCTGCCTCTACCCTGGCTCACCACTTCCACCTATAATTCACTCCAACTAATTCTAGTTAAAAGAACAGTATGCCAATATCCTTTATGGTTATAGACAATTAAGTAAATCAAGCCCAGAAACACACAAAAACAGTAAAAGATCATGACAAAGGTATGTACGAGATTTGAAGTACATTATTGCAACAAGCCAGGCTTCCAATCCATCAAAGACCACTTTAAATATAAACATCTAAGTTGAATGAAGTCAGATGTAAATACTGTGTGTGTGTGCATGTGCACATGTTCATGCACTCATGTGTGTATATAGACATAGTCTTTTCTTTGCCTTGTTGGGATTTTATACAAACTTAATTATTTTAGACTCACAATAATCATCACATCTATCATATGATGAACTGCCACTCATACTTACCATGGGTAAAAGTAGCATTTAATCACTTTGGCACAATAATTCTCATCCATTCTTCAAAGTATCTTGCTGCAGACAGTGACTGTATTGCTGAATTTATATATGGCAGTGCTTCTTATTGCCCTAACTTGTGGGTTTATGTTCTATATAAGGGACTATTCTATATTGTTGAGGCACTGATTGATATTTTTATAATCTTGGCTATTTTAGGTAAATGTTTTTAATGTATAAGAGACTTCCCCACTTTGTAAAGAGGGAATACAATATGCTATAATCTCTTTGTCCATTTCCTTTGGTAATTGTTTTTTAAACTTTTTATTGACAATTAAGTTTAGTCAATAAATCATAATTCCCAACCACCCACATTTTCCCCCTCTGAAACCCACCCTCTATTAAATCCTTTCTTTTTATAATTAGTCTCTCTTCTATTTCTATTATGAAGGTCTTTGGTAAGTAGTGTCAAGTACTATGAGGTCATGAATATCAAGGCCATTATGTGTCTGAATGACAGCAGTATAAGCAGTCCTATGACCAACTGACATATTTTAAAAAATGTTGAACATTCTTCACCATCTGGCAACTGCAAATTAAAACTACATTCCATTCATTCAGATCACAATGAGTGTCATAAGTAAGCAAATGACAAGAAGTGCTAGTGAGGATGCTGGGAAAGAGGAACCTGATCTACTACTGATGTGAATATAACCTGAAAAATCAGTGTGGAGATTCCTCAAAAACTAAAAATTGAACCATCATATGACCCAGATAGACCACTCATGCATATGTATCTGAAGGAATATAAGTTATCGAACCACAGAGGTACTTGAACATCCAAGTTTATCTCTGTACTATTCACAATGGCCAATATGTAGAACCAGCTTAAGATGCCCATCTACAGATGAATGAATAAAGAAAATGTTGTTTTGTTGAGCCATAAAGAGCATTATGTCATTAGCAGGAAAATGGATAGAACTGGAGATCATATGAAATGAAATAAGCCATTATATGAAATACTGCATCTCTCAAATGTAGCACCTACATTCAAATGTATGTACACACATTACATGAAAGTAGAAGGGAAGCATGGAGAGAGAGTCTAAAGGAAGAGGAGGAGGAACAAGAGAGGATAGTGGGGTGGGAAAAGGATAGCATGCAGCATGCTTTCCTTTCCTTTCATATCCTGAATCTAGATTTAGCAATGTAACTCATGAAATCAAAATGGCAACGATTTGGGGACAGTAAAAGGGCCAGTAGAAGGGAGTTGGGGCAGACGAGAGGGGTAAGAAAATAAAATATAAAATGGTTTTTGTTTTCTTCTGGGTTTTAACCACTCATTTTTGCCCTGTACTGATTATAATCATCTGAGAGCAAGGCCACAAACTATGAAAATCTCTGTCTCTTTTGGTTGCTTGGCCTAGAGTTGCACACCTTTCAGCAGCTGAGTCATTCTGTCTCCTAAGCTCTCCAGTAGTTTGTTTGTTCCTTTGTTATAGTTGGCTTCTCTTCCAAATGGCGTAGTACAGCCAAGGCTCCTGGGGCCAATCTCAGCTGTTCCTCTGGTTCACCTGTGTGTTTGGGCAGTCCCATAACTTCACTTAGTTCTCTCTATATAAAAATTATGCTACATTCCTCATCTGTATGTTGGAGATTTTAATAATTCTTTGAGGATGGGATAATTAAATTTTAAGAAAATTATCTATCATATAGTACATATTCAATCAGCTTTTAACTGCTTTGAATGCTTCTAGGGCTTTTTTTTTTTCTTCATGACCTTCAAATGGTATTTGGCCTTTACACAGTCTGCACAGTAATCTCTGGGATCTCATTGACTCCTTTGGCTTCCCCTTCCATTGCAAAAGCTAGTGACTACCAAATCTAATCAGAATGTCTCAGCAAGTACTAATTTAAATATCTCTGTATTGGGCTGAAGAGATGGCTTAGCCGTTAAGGCGTTTGCCTGCAATACAGAAGGACCTGAGTTCAATTCCCCAGTGCCCATATAAAGCCAGATGCACAAGAGGGCACATGTGTCTGGAGTTCATTTGCAGTGGATGGAGGCCCTATTATGCCCATTCTCTCTGTCTCTCTGTGTCTGCCTCTCTCTCTCTCTCCCTCCCTCTCTCCCTCCCTCTCTCTCTCTCTCAAATAAATAAATAAAATGTTAAAAAAAATAAATATCTCTGTATCTACCTGATATGCCAAGTAGATCTTTCATAGGCACTTCAGATTCATATCCCTGCATGAACTCTATTTTTTCTATCTCCAATCAGCCTCTGCTGCTTCTGCGTTTAAACATTTAGGCAACAATATGGCTAAATCGTTAAAGACAAATAAACTGTGTGCCCCTAAATCTTCTCACTTCATACTTTGCAGTTCTAGTTTCCAAGCCCTCCTGTTATTTCTTCTATTCTATTACTGTGACCTCATAACTTCTCTCCTGCCTTTAGTCTAATCATCTAGGCTTCTATCCAATATGACTCTTTTCTAAATTGAAATTTTTTCATTGCTTAAAAATCATTGGTTTCCTGGGTTCCTTCCTGATAAATTTCTGGCTGGCCTCTAGGCAGCCCCTGCAGAGTGCTGTCCTGCTGTTTCTCTTTTTGGCATAGTCAGACACTTGTAGTTTCTGTGTACTGAACACTTCTGTAGTTCCCCAGACACACAGGCTTTTCCCACACTCCTGTGCCTTTAATAGATACATTTCCAGCCCCTACCTTTTCTGGTTCTTATGTATGTATCCTTTGAAATTCAGTTCAAGTAACAACTTCAGTGGGTTTTTTTTTCTTTTTAAAATATTTTTATTTATTTGCAAGCAGAGAGAGAGAGACAGAAGAGAGACAGAAAGAATGGGTATGCCAGGGCCTCCAGCCACTGCAAACAGATTCCAGACACATGCACTATTTTGTGCATCTGGCTCTACGTGGGCACTGGGGAATCGAATGCAGGTCCTTAGGTTTTGCAGGCAAACACCCCAACTGCTGAGCCATCTCTCCAGCCCCACCTTTCATTTTTACATCTTGTGAGAAGTCCTTCTGTGATCCCACTGCACTCCAGTAAAGTTCCATCACTATGTTTCATTATTTGACTGCAAATTCCTGTAGGGCAAAGTATGTTATACACACTCATTTCTGTAATAACATGTCTATTTTCTCCAGAGATTAAAGCCTATAGATGACACTTGGAAACATAGTTAATAAGGGTCCTAATAAACTGTTTTCTAATTCATGTCAATCATTTTAAGCTTTGACCATCTATGCTCATTTTTTATTATCATTGAGGCATCTATAATATAATCAATACTTTTACACCCAAACCCCTTAACTAAGGATTAGGGCCTTACATAAACTAACCAATAATCATGCCTAACTGTGGAACAGTTTTCTGCCTTAGCAATATGGATGATTAGGCTTGCTAAAGCTCTGATGTATACTCTACCCTCTAGGGTGTTGAGCAGTATTTCTGTTCTCTCTTGATATTGCTAGCAACACACTTCTTGCTCCTTCCTGCTTATAAAAACCAAAAGTGTCTCCAAGCACTGCCAATCTTCCCTGGGGAGCAAAACTGCCCACAGTTAAGGATCACTGCAGTAGAACTCTCAGCAGAAACCTGATTCGTGAAATGCCTCATTATTTGTCCCCCTGTGGAAATTGCCAGTATACGTTCTGTATTCACTCTGGGTAAAAGCATAGGTTCCAATTTTTTAAGAATTGCTTTTGATCTTATTCCACATTTTTGAGAAACAACAATAAAAAAAATTGTGTTCATTTGTCTTTCGCTTCATAAGTGGGACTTTGTCTTTCTCCTTGAACGTCTTCCTTTCTCCATGGGTTTCTTTAATCACTAAACCTTTTAACAAAATGAGAGAAATGGGGAAGTTGAAATTTCTCACTGCTATGTTCCACATATTTTAATCTGTAGAAGTCATTTCTGACAGTAGTTTGAGAGAGAAGCAGGATTTTGTTGAGTTAAACTCTGTGTAGTGTGAGAATGAAAGAATGTGAAAACAGTCATTCAAAGTGTTTCTTATATTATTTCCTCAGATTTCATAGTGTGTTTTTCTAATTTTGTGTTTTCTTCTTTTTTTTTTACCTTGTCAGATGATTCATGCTCTTATGGGGAATGCTATACAGCCCTTATTGACTTCTGTGGGAGATGCAATAGAGGCCATAATCATCACCATGCACCAAGAAGATTTTTCTGGGTAAAATATTTCACCCAAAATGTGGCTAGTTTTACTGCTCCTTGCCAGCTAAACTATTTCTCTTGAAATAACATTGGTTCCTCACCTCCATTGTAAGTGATCTTAACAGATTAATTTTTTCTGTTCATTTTCACCATCTCTTTCATCAGATTGAAACACAGAATTGATTTATGGAACTGAGCTTGGTACCTCAGGATTAGGTAGTTTGTGCTGTCTTCCCATTCCAGCTTTCCAATTCCTTTTCACAGATATTCTTTCCTTCCCCTCAGTGAAGAACCCAGCTTCTGCATGCTGCTGTGCTCATCTGAATTCTGTCTGGCACTGAGAGCAAGCCCTTGCCCACCCACCCCCAAAGGCTGATTGGCCTTTCTTGAGTCCCTACATAGCCATTACTGCACTTCATCAGTTGAGAACCTCCAATTTAAAGCCTTACAATAGTTTGGAAACCTGATCTTTTAATAACAGCCAAGTTACTTTGTATTCTACTACATTTAAATCAACTTCTAAACCACAGTGCAAATCGATAATATATGCTTCACATTTTTGTTTCAAATATCATTTATTTATGTTTACACATGCTTCTGGAACCTGCTTTCATTTGTGTTATTTTCTTTAGTTCAGGGAAATTATTGTACCTTATTAGATCAAAACTCTGGAAACAGTTCTCCAGAGTAGTACAGAGATTTGACTGTGCTTCTCACAGAGTGGGTGAAGGCACAAAAGGCCAGCAGCACACTGCCTAAACACTACACTCTCCTCATCTTTAGCTAAAAGCAAAGGGTGGAAAAGATGCTCCATGCAAATGGAAAGCAAAAGACAGTGGGTATAGTTATACTTAAGATAGACTTTAAGTTAAAATGTGACTAAGAAGATCATTATGATGATAAAGGGGTATGGTTTGTTGATAGACTACATGTCCAACATGCACAGGACCTGGATGTGATTCCCAGTACAATCAATCAGTCAGTTAATCCTGATACCACAGAAATATAAAAAATGACAGGAAATTACTACATATAATTATAATACTAACCAGTTAGATAACCTAGAGGAAACGGTACGTCTTAATGGCTTTTATAAAAAATTCAAGACTGCCCCAAGTGGCATAGACCTATAATCCCAACTATTCAAGAGGCTGAGGCAAGAGGCTCTCAAGTCTAAGCCCTACCTGGGCTACAGTAGAGCAACTTAGCAAGACTCTGTCTTAAAAAAAATAGCCAGGCCACCCACCATGGCTCAGAATTTTGTGGAAGGGGGAGGGCAAAAGGTTGTAAGAGCCATGGTGTGAGAATATTCAGAGGCATTGACTCCCTCAAAAAAACTGTCTACTGCTTGCACAATTGATAGCCCTCGATCCTATGGAGTTTTCCAGCAATCCCACTGAAGAGGGCCCTCAGTGGCTTGGGGCAGGGAGGAGGGAAATAGGTGTACCAACACAAGACATGTCCATACTTAGTAACAATAAAAAAAAAAAAGCCAGTCGTGGTGGTGTATGCCTTTAGTCCCAGCCTTTAATCCCAGGTGAGTTCAAGGCCACCTGAGATTACATAGTAAATTCTAGGTGAGCCTGGGCTAGAGCGAGACCCTATCTCAAAAAACCCAGGAGAGAGAGAGAGAGACAGACAGACAGACAGACAGACAGACAGAAAGGCTGGAGTAATGGCTCAGCGGTTAAGGTGCTTGACTACAAAGCCTCATGCCCCAGGTTTAGTTCCCAAGTACCCAAGTAAAACCAGATACAAAAAGTGACACATGCATTTGGAGTTTGTTTTCAGTGGCTAGAGGCCCTGGTATGCCCATTCTGTCTGTTGGTCTGTCTGCTTTTAAATAAAAATAAAAGAACAGCTGGTATATACTTGAAAACTAGAGTACTTGCCTAACATCCACAAGGCCCTTGGGTTCAATCCCCAGAACCACAAAAAGCAACAACAAAACAAATACCAGCATGAACAGTAAGTACTTGGCAAGGATTAACTAAAAAGGAACCAATATATACTGTTAGTGGGAATGGAATATTGTATGAAGGTTCCTAGACAGAAATAACCAACCGATACTGAATAAAAAACAAAACAGAAAATCTGCGCCATAGGGATAGCTCAATAATTAAAGGTTCTTATTTGCAAAGCCTGAAGGCCTATGTTCTGTTCCCCAGTACCCACATAAAGACAGATGCACAAGGAGGCACATGTGTCTGGAGTTCATTTGTAAATAGACCCTACTTACCCATATACTCTCACCTTCTCTCTCCATCTTTCTCTTGCCTCTCTCAAATAAACAAATATTTTAAAAAAGAAAATTTAAGCAGAAAAAAGTAAGAAAATTGAATAAGCAATAAAGAAACATCAAAGAAAAGCCTAGAAATGGAGGGCTTCATAGGTGATCTCTACCATTTGAAACTCTTCCAAGGAAGCCAGAGAGAATACTTCTTAAATCATTTTAAATTTTTATTTATTTGAGAGAGAGGTAAAGAGAATCAGTAGGGGTACCTCCTGCCACTGCAGACAAACTCCTGATATCTGTAACATTTAGTTCATCTAGTTGTATGTGGGTATTGGGGAATCAAACCCAGGCTGTCAGGCTTTGCAAACAAGCACCTTTAAACCAATAAGCCATCTCTCCAACCCTACTTCTTAAGTATTTATTTTCTTTTTAATTTTTTTATTTATTTGAGAGAAAGAGAGACTGGTCACACCAGAGGCTCTTGTCATTGCAAATTAACTCCAGACACATGTGCAGCTTTGTGCATCTGGCTTTACAAGGGTACTGGGAAATCGAACCTGGGTTGTTAGGCTTTGCAAACAAGAACCTTTAACAGCTGGACCATTTCTTCAGCCCTTCTTAACTCTTTATGATGAATTACCTTGGCACCAAAGCAAGACAAAGACACTACAAGAAAAGAAAATTATAGATCAGTATCTCTGATAAATATAGATGTAAAATCCTTGGCAAAATATTAGGAAACCAAATTCAGCCCAAAGGCTTATTCACCATAATCAAGTAAGATTTATCCCATGGATGCAAGGATGAGCTACACCAATAAATGTGTCACATTAGAATGAAGAACAAAAGTTATATGATCATTCCATGAAATGCAGAAAAAAACTGACAAAATTCAGCATCCTTTCTTTATAAAACTCAAAAAATTAGCTACAGAAGAAATCTATCTTAACACAGTAAAAGGCATATGTGACAAGCCTAATATTGTACTCAGTGATGAAAAGCTGAAAGGAACAAACAAAGATGCCTGCTCTTACTGTTGTGTTCACTACAGTGCTTGGAGTTCCTTGCCAGAGCCTTGGGCAAAGAAATACAAGGCCTTCAAACATGTAAAGAGGTCATGAAATTATCACTGTTTGCTGATAGCATGCTCTTAAATATAGAAAGTTTTCCATCCAAGGAGTAAGCTAAGAAAGCAATTTCTGCTGGGTGTGGTGGTACATCCCTTTAATCCCAGCATTTTGGAGGTAGAGATGGGAGGATTGCCCAGAGTTTGAGGGCACCCTGAAACTACATAGTGAATTCCAGGTCAGCCTGGGCTAGACGGAGACCCTACCTCAACAAACCAAAAAAAGGGGGGGGGGCGAAAAAAAGAAACCAAGCAAGCAAGCAAGCAGCAGTTTCCTTTATAATAGCTACAAAAAAATAAATTACTTGGGAATGAATTTAACCAAAGACTTAAGTGATCAGTACATTGAAACTATAGAACAGATTTTTTTTAAAATGAATAAGCTAAATAAAGGGAAAAACACTCTGTGTTCATAGATTGGAAAAAATTCAAGAAAAGAAAATTACAATATCCCTGATAAACATAGATGCAAAATTCTCCACAAAATACTGGCAAACCAAATTCAACAGTACTTAATTTAAAAGATTGAAGTATCTACTCTACCAAGTGATCTAAAGATTTGCATAATCCCTGTCAGAATTCCAATGTCATTTTCATAGAAATAGAAAAAACAAATCCAAAAATTCATACAGAGCCATCAAAAAAGCCCTGAGTAACCATGGTAAACTTCAACAAAAAGAACAAAGTTAGAGACATTACACTTCTGATTTCAATCTGTATTTCTTTCTTAAAATGTTTTATTTATTTATTTCCAAGGAAAGAGAGAGAGAAAGGGAAGGAAGGAAGGAAGGAAGGAAGGAAGGAAGGAAGGAAGGAAGGAAGGAAGGAAGGAAGGAAGGAAGGAGGAAACGAGAAAGAAAGGAAAAAAGAGAGAGAAAGAAAGAAAGAAAGAAAGAAAGAGAAAGAAAGAAAGAGAGAAAATGGGTACACCAGATCTTCTAGTCACTGCAAACTAACTCCAGGTGTATGTGCCACTTTGTGCATCTGGCTTTACGTGGGCACTGGGGAATCGAACCAGGTTGTTAGGCTTTGCAGGCAAGCACCTCAGCCTCTGAGCCATCTTTCTCATTCCCTCAATCTGAATTTCAAAGCTATAATACTACATCATGGTAGTAGCATAAAAATAAATAAATTGACCAATATAACAGAGCAGAGAAACCACATTTTTAAGGTCAACTAATTTTCAGCAAAGATGCCAAAAACACACAATGGGAAAAAGATAGTCTCTTCAGCAATGAAGGTTGTGAATATTTGATCTAGAGCAATGACATTAAATCCTCATACAGCATATGCAAGTCAAAATGAATTTAAGACTAAAATGTATGACCTGAGACTATAGAAATACTAGAAGAAAATGTGGAAGGAAAGCTTCATGCCATTCATCTAGGCAGTGATTCTTTGAGTTTTATCCTAAAAGCTTTGGCTACAAATGTAAAAAGATAAATGAGATTACACAAACTAACAAGCCTTTGCACAGCAAAGGAAATAATTAACTTAGAGAAGAGATACCATGTGGATTGGGAGAAAGTGTGGGTAATAAAAATATTAAATAAGGCATTAACAACTAAAATTTGTAAGGAAACATCAAAATCTCAAGGGAAACAGTCCATTCCCCACAAAAAAAGCCACAATTATAAAACAAAGGATCAGAACAAATATTTCTTTTTTCATTTTTTTATTATTTATTTATTTGCAAGCAGAGAGAGAAAAGAGAATGAGTACACCAGGGCTTCTGGCCACTACAAACAAGCTCCAGATGTATGCACCACTTTGTGTATATGGCTTTATGTGGACACTGGGGAATCAAATCCGTGTTGTTAGGCTTTACAGGCAAATGTCTAAACTGCTGAGCTATCTCCTTCCCAGAACAGATGTTTCTTTTCAAAAATATACAAATGGCAGAACACACATACACACACACACACACAGTCATAGCTGCTTAAAAGATGAAAGATTATAAATACTGGTGAGAATGTTTAAAAAAGGGAACTGTTGTCATTGTTGATGGGACTATATATACAACTATATGGTGGTCCTTCAAAATGCTAAAGATGATATGATACAACAGTGCCACTTCTAGGTATATGTCCCAAGAACTTAAAACACTATGTTCAAGGTATACCTCACTTCCATGTTTGTGGCTGCTTTATTTACAGTAGAAAGTTGGAGAATCAACCTAAGTATACATCAATAGATGAATGACTAAAGAAAACATGCTATACATACGAAGTAGAATATTATACAGACTTAAAATGGAAAGAATTCATGGTAATTGCTATAGCATAGCAGCACTTGGAAGATGACATACTAAGTGAAATAAGCCAGACACAGGAACATAAATGCCTCATGTTCTCACTTATACGTAGACTCTAAAATAATTGAACTCATAGAAGCAAACAGTAGAATAGTTATTCAGGCCTGGAAGATGGCAATGCAGGATGTTGATCACATGATATAAAGTTGCAGCTACACAGGAAGAATAAATGAGAATTTAAGGTGTTAGATGTGTTCATTAGATTTCTTTAATCATTCCAAATTAGATACATATTTCACTGTGTATATAATTGCTGTTACAATTGGTCCAAAAATAGATAAACATGAAAAATATTTGTATAATATTTTACTTTTTGCAGTCATCCCTTGGTACTGATGAAACCTGAATAAAACTAGCCATGCAGGGATCTGAACCTAGCAAAGGCAAACTGCACAACAGGGTTCCATCACTTACCAAGGCCCCTCTGCTCAGAGAGCACTGCCCTGGGATGCTACTGAGCATAGAAGTGCTGAACCACAGCCCACGATGACCATACTGTTGTAGGACAGACTTCCTCACATCCTGCTGGGACAAAAGCCTAGTTTTTCTATACTTCTGTCTCTTTTGGAGTTAGCCGTCTGTTTATAATAACCACCCTTGTGCTTCATTAGTTCACCTTGCCCCCTTGCTCTAGGAATTTGTCCATATTTGTGTTCATATCTAGACCATCACCAGTTTCTGTATATCATTCTCAGAATTTGGAAACAGTTAACTGGCTTTCTGGAAAAGATTCAGTGTTAATGTAGCCAGTGATCTCATCTATTAGCCAGTATCAGGTGATTTCTAATTTTGGTGTAACTCTTTTTCCCTATAAATATTTCATATTCTTTTAATATATTCCTTAAAGGGCAATTGTAAACATTTATAAGTTATAAATAGTATATCATGGTGCATCAGCTGGCATCATCTGCTGTTTCAAATTAAAGCCTTTCCAAACCTCATCTGGAGGAAGAAAAAATTGTGTACCACGTGTACAGTTACATAACTAGTTCCACAGTCAGAAAGCTGCTACTGGTCTCTTCTGATTGAACTGCAAAAGCAAAGAGATTGTCACCAAGAATTTGTGTAGAGTGAGCAATATTTTCTGCCATTGTAAAATGTATAATGCCATTTCAGAACCTATTATTGGTGTATTCTCTTACCAGGCAGAAAATGAGAGTGGATGGAGAGCTGTAAGACTTGAGAGGCCAGAGTATGCTCATGATCCTTTGTCCAAACCAGATGGCTGTCTTTCTCATTCTTAATACTGTTTTAAGTAAATGAATTCTGAAATTTCTTCAGTAATCCTCCTAGCAGCTAAACACAGTCTTTAGATATAATTTAAGCATTGTTTTGTGCTTTTTAACATTTAGTAAAACAAAAAAAAATAAATAATGGGAAAAATTTACACAGAATTTAAATGGCTGCGGAGGGAGGGGAGGCTGAAGGATGCAGCTTAGTACATTGGTGCTGAAAATTTCTTTCTTTTTTCCCCCCCTGTTATAGGTCATTAACCAGCTCAGGAAAACCCGATGTTCCTTGTTCTCTGTATATGAAGGAGCTACAAGGGTTCATTGCCCGAGTCATGAATGATTACTTTAAGCAATTTGAATGCTTAGATTTTGTCTTTGACAACACTGAAACTCTTGCTCAAAGAGCAATTGAACTTTTTATTCGCAATGCCAGTCTTATAAGACCTCTTGGTGAAGGTGGGAAAATACGACTTGCTGCTGATTTTGCACAGGTAAAGCAATGCAAGGAGGCAAATGTTTACAGCTCAGTATTGTATATTAACTAAAGACTAACAGATCTTCAGTGGCTTGAAAGAGTTGTAGGGAAAAAGAAAAGAAAAGAAAACTGATTGCGTAGAAAAAGAAAGAATTTAAAGATGTTTTATACCAGATACTTTTACAGGCCAATCCTTTAACCACTGAGCAATCTCCCTTTCCCCTATACCAGATATTTTTAACACAGTAATCATCCCTCATCTTTTACCTTTCCGGATTAAGGTAAAGTAGTTCATTCCACACATAAGCAACATTTCCCATTCATGCTATTGCATCTGCACAGTGGCCAATATTGATGAAAGTAATGGACCTTGTTAGAAAATGATGTAGGCAATGAAATATGCTTTCAAACAATGGGGGAAGGAAGCAGCCTGATGAGGAAATGAGAAAAGTCTCCAATAGATCTGTAGTTTCCTAATGACCAGCTCTGTTTCAGGACTGTGTTTGAGCCCATGAATATATACAATGGACCAGATAGATAGAATCCATTTTTTTATTTTTATTTTTTTGAGGTAGGGTCTCCCTCTAGTTCAGGCTGACCTGGAATTAACTGTGTAGTCTTAAATTGGCCTCAAACTCAAGGTAATACACCTACCTCTGCCTCCCCAGTACTGGGATGAAAGGTATGCGCACCATACTCAGCAGACAGAATCAGATTTTTTGTTTCTTTCTATTAAGTAGAATACATTTCTTGTCAATGGCTAGCCTTAAGATCATTGCAAGCTGCCTAATGTTTGTGAAATAGAATGAATTTAAAATTCCAGAACCATAATCAGCTCTTACAGAGTTGTTTCTTTTCCTTTAGACAATTTTTTTCCAAACTTTTCAATGATTAGAGGCAAAAAAGAAACATTTTCTTTAAGAGTCAGAAATATATATATATATATATAGTCAGAAATAGAGATGTGAAGGCTGAAATCATCTTTTAAACCTTTCAAAGCTGTTAGCTTTACTAGACTACATAGTTATTCAGAGTCTTCATAGCATTTTGCCAGATCCTCCCTGCTTGAAAAGATGGATTTTAGTGTCAATATTTGTTCCTTTGTGTATCCAGGAATGTGTCTTAGTCTCAAAAAGGACCTGGCTGCTTACAGCCAGGGTACTGTGCTCCCTCTAGCACACTTCCAAAAAAAGAAACAACAAAAAGCAGGTAGTGCAAGCCTCGGTTTCAGTACCAGCCTCATGGTGTAGTAACTGATCAAGCCATTAGTCATTTCCATCTTCAAATGAATTAGACCACACAGAAAAAGAATGTCCCTTTTTTAGTAGCCACACATGAAAATGGAAATTAATTAAATGTTCTCTAAAATGGCTGTTAACCTTGTCCATTTTTATCAACCTCATTCTTGGGCATCTGGACATTTGGCTTCATTTTACAGGTAAATTCAATAGAAAGAGAACTATCTATAAATAGTGCCTTACTTTTTTCTCTTACTGGGCTGTAGGCTGGTTACTGCAATGAAGACAGTCACATCCTAGGACCTGTCTTATTTGTTAAAAGTATTATAAGCTGTCCTGAGGCAGGTCTCTATTCTCCTGTCCCCTTTCCTCAGTTTTGTTGTTCTTTTCCTGTCCTCTTCCCTCCCCCACCAACTCATTTGCATTCTGCTCCAGCTGGTTCTTGAGTCACTTTCCTGGAGGCAGCACTTCAAGTCCAATTAGAGTGGCAGCCGAGCAGGAGATGGCCAGAATGAGAGCTGGAGGAGGGAGGCTGCTTGTTTGTGGTTATTTTAATGATGTGTTCCTGTGTGTGTTGGAAGTATTGTCCCTTAATGCTAGCCTATGCAGCCAGCACCTGCTCAGAGTGGATAGCTTCCTCCTTCCCAAAGCTGCCTGTTCAGAATTTCATTTGTGTTTCTTTTTTTCTCGACATGTTTACTCCTATAAAAGCAAGTTTTTCCAGGTCCCTTGCCTTAAGATAAATGGATTCATCAGTCTCTATAACAGACGTGTGCTCGCAGGCCTATTTTCTTTTTTCCAATTAAAAAAGGCATTCCCGCACAGCGTTTTCTGTGCACCAACCAAGTGATGCTTGGTTGCTCCAGGATTCATGGCATCTACAGGCAGATGCTTTGGTGCACTCCTATACAGTGTGTCCTAGTTTCAAGGCATCTCACCACTCACCTTAACCTGGCTCAGGACCCATAAGACTTGGACATGGGAAAGACAAATAGAAGCATGAAGTAGCTTTAGCAAATATTTCCTAAGTAATATATCATGATCTCTGCCCCATTTTTTAAATTAAAACTTGAATCTGGGGTTTTGATTTCACTGGGTTTGGTTTCCTGCCATAGATGCAATTCTTTGTTGTACTGCAGCTTTCGTAGTCCTGCTTGGTGAGAAATGTTTTCCTAGTTAGTCAAAATACCATAATAGCATTTCTCTGACATTTGTATTCATGACAGGCATCAACTGGGGACTAGAAAGCCTTTTAACTGCCTCATTATGGAAAGGTCTATCAATTTGTATTCAAAATTAAACAAAGCCAAAGAGGTCACTGGAATCCAGAGTACACAGATCCTCTGGGTCTGGAAAGGGTTCTTGTGATGAAAGTGCTGTTATTTGGATGTAAGTAACAGAAATAGAGAGACAGTTTGGAGTATAGGTAATTTCACATATAGTCCAGTTAAAAAGATAGGTAGTGATATATATTTCAATGATTTTTTTTTTAAGAATCCTAACTGTTCCTCATGGGCATCTGTACAGAGAGAAAGTAGTTGCAGGGTGCCATCTGGAGGGCTCATGGTGAGGGAAGTACCCAGTTTACAGCTCCTTTAAGAATCAGGTCATGAGCATGAGGTGACTTCCTACAGGTAATTAATTCCCTGCTGTGACCACATGGTCTCAGTGTCTACACTAATCACACAGCAGTTCTGAAAGCACTGAGCTTGTCCAAGGCCCCTGGGGTTCTGCCAATTCCCACTCTCTTGGCAGACTTGTTCACAGTGCCCTCTGCAATGCACACTCCCCCTCCACCCCTCCATCCTTTTTCTTCCCTCAGGGAAAAGGACAGCTGCTGAAGTTAGCATTAAATTATTTAGTGATACTCCTAGCAGTTTTTATGTTTTCTGGTGCCCTTTAAGTATACCTTTTTTTTCTCTCTCTCTCCCACTTGGCCCAAAAATATAATTATAGTAAAGAAAAGAAAATTCTCAATTTGGTTCTAATTCTTATTGCCTTTTCTTCTGAAAAATGTTGAGGCCAGAGTGCCCTATGAGTATCCAAAGAGGCCCCATGGGTAACCAAGTGTTTCTGGAGGTGCAAAGCAGCTAGTAATTAGTGCACCAGGCTCGCGCTCCCAAAAAAGGAGGGCTGGAGAGAAGCCATGCACATGCCATTTTATATCCACAGCTCTCTGCAGACCCACCTCCTCTGAAAGAATACTCCTGCTCTTTAAAAGATGGCCTTTACTGCTTAAAGGAAGATGATTTTCAATGCCCTGGGGGTCCTTTATAGATGAAAAAAAACATTCAAAACATTTAACCTTTTGAAGTTGTCCTGTGGCATAGTAATCTTCATAGATTTCACAGTCATCTGGGGTCATAATCTTTCATATAGTAATTTTTCCCTAGCTATTTAATGGTTTTAACATTTAGTCCTCCTCAAAGGCTAGGTCAGAGATTGTTTGGTTTGATCTTGGAAGACAGTGAATTCACTAGGGTAACTGAAAAAAATGGACCATTTTTCAGGAAATAACATGAATATCTGGGGAACTGGCTTATTGGGTAAAGCACTTGTTACACAATCGTAAGGACCTGATTCTGATCTCCCACACCCTCAAAAAGGCCAGATATGCTGGTATACATCTGTAATCCTAGTGCTGAGGAAAGGGAGACTTCCCTGAGACTTGCTGGCTAGCTAGTCTAGCTTAATCAGTGAGACATGGATTCAGTGAGAGACCCTGTCTCATATAAATTAATAACAATAATAATAATGCAAAAGAAGGATTGAGGAAGACACCCAATGTCCACCTCTGCCCTTCACATGCGCACAAACACACATGCACATGCCGGTGTGCGTACACATGCAAAAAAAAGTACATCACCTGATTTGTGTTTTAAAACTTTTATATACACAAAGTTAGGAATAGGAATGGAATTAGCAAATCAGAAATACATGTTGACCACATTTTTACTTTGTGCTTGATGGACAGCAAATTATGCCTTGTTAAGGAAACCAGAAACCCTGCCTACTGAATTAACTAACCAGATGCCAAGGAACAGCCCATCCATCCACTGTCTTTGGAGTTTGAGAACACTGGTAATAGATACTCTGTTCTGTGTCGTCAGCAAGAAGCCTGTTTTTTTTTTCTTCCTTGGATTTTTCTTTATTTATTCTTCTATATTTTAGAGTTTTTCAACCATGTATGATTTTCCCATAAAACATACAATGTTTATTCCATGCCTTCTATACCAGAAGAAAGACATTAACTGCCCACTGTTCATCATTAAAACATCTCAAGGAAGCTGCTCTCTAGTTCTCAACACTCAGTTCATGCATTCTGATACAGCACTTATCAGTTTGCTTAATAACAATTGTGTATATATTTTTGTGTATGTACCTGGTCTTAAACAATGTAATTATCATTCAACACAAAAGAAAAATATTGGTGTACATATATGTGTGTATGTACATGCTTACACAGATATTAGGATGGTCTTGACTAGTTACCTTGTTTGAATAAATAAGTGAAATACCCACTTCTTCACTAAAATTGAGAGTTATCATCTTCTGCCCATGGGAAGCTCCCTACCTGGCAATGAATAGGGATTGGAACATGTTTCCCAAAGAGTGATTGTTTAGGTCCCTGTGGTCTATCAATGGCAAGGAAATTGCAGCATATTTTAATAAAAATGGTGACCAAGACATGTGTTTCTTCAGGAAAGATGCTGCACTGCCAGGGAGCAGCCTCTTCTCAGTCAATTTATAAACTTCTTTGTACCAGTGTGTAAATTTATAGCAAGAATGGAGGGACAGTTTATCCACTAAGTACCACATATGCAAATGCCTAACGAACAGGTAGCCCAGTTAGTGGCAAGTAGAATTTCCAGTGGAAGGAAGAAAATAAAGAGAAATGAAGCCAACATTGCTAATTTCATGCAAGAGAATATTGTTTTAATAGTTTAAATGAGAAAAAATGCAAATGCTGATAACTGCAGACTTTTAATGCCAGGCACGTATAGCTTGTGGAGTTATGTATTTAATTTGTGTAATTCTATTATGTCCATTTTACAGAAGTGAAATCTGAGACTGAAAGAGGTTAACTTGTCCAGGGTCATTATTAGGCACCGATTTGGGAATTCTAGCACAGGTATGCTACAGAAATCTCCAGAGTTAAAATTTATAATCCCTAGGGTCATGATGACTGTTAAAAATTGTCATCATTTATATTTACTGCAAAATTACTTGGGGTACCTACTTAGAATATAGGTATACACAGTCTTGAAAATCCTTTTCTTAATAATATTCCATTGAGGCATGACCTAAACTTCCTCTTCTTATTTACCAACAAAAAAGGTCTACTTTCTTGAAGGAAAGGTCTCATATCTTGGGCTGTTTTAGTAAATAAGTGTAAACATTATTTATATCTTTGTTTTTTAGTAAATTTAAGTGGTTTTCAGAACTTCTTCATAATCCAGGTAACATTGCTTTACAAAAGCTAACAACTTTTGTGATTCAGGAATTATAATGGTTAATCTTGATTGTCAGCTTGATTGGACTGAGATCACCTGGGAGATTAGTGAAGAATGCCTCTGTGTGCTGTGAGAGTGTTTCCAGAGAGGATTCATTGAGGGAGAAAGAGCTGTCCTGGGTGAGCATGGCACCATCCCTTAGCTAGGGGCCTCTAGGCAAGGGAAAGAGGACCAGCATAGGCATTATTCCCTACTTCTGGTGACCATAACATGAACTGTTTGTTCCACCATGATGGAATGAAACTCAGTAAATGAATCAAAATAAGTCTTTCCTCTTACGTTGTTCATGTCAGGTATTTTGTTATAATGAAAAACTGACAAACACAGGTTATTTCTCAAATTTAAATTCTGATATAAAAATCTATGGATTATCTTTGATTATTTCAGATGGAGTTGGCTGTGGGTCCACTTTGCAGAAGAGTATCTGATTTAGGAAAGTCCTATCGAATGCTGAGGTCATTCAGGTGAGACCTAATTCTTTGTTCTATTAGCAAATAAGCTGTAATCTCCTCTTCAAGTTAAATTACCAAAAAAAATCAACATAAAATTGCTTTTGATTTATAGCAATGCCAATTTGATATGACTCATCCTAAAAATTATTATTCAAATCAGAAATCAAAAGCCCATCTAGAATTATATTTGGGTACCAATAGGGTAAACAGTACTATGTTTATGAACTATAGTTCACATGGTTGAGCTGATAAATATTATTATGTTCTTCCTGGGTGGGCATTACTTTTTAATTTCTTATTCTTATAAAAATGTAAGTAGAAATACCAGAAATTTCATTATAATATAGGTATGTTTTTATGAGATGTTTATTTGTTAATTCTTCATTTTTACTTCTATAAAGATGATAGATTTTATTAGGGTTCTAGAAAACTATTGAATGATGCTGAACTCACTGATGAGTGTCAGGGAATGGATAACTTAGGCTGATGCCCTTGAGCACCAGAGGTAGGGTTGGGCTTTTGAGAAGCTAGTTCAGGAAGAATAACAATAAGCTAATTCATACTTGTGGCCTAAGAATATATGAGTTTAACAAAGAAAATAGTTCTTTTCAATGATGCACACTTTTTTGTTCTGGAACATTGCATAACCTAACTAGGATCAATAGCAGATTTGAGAAGTGAAGGAAATGCTGTTTGTATGGCTATTTGTAGAGTGAACCAAAACTTCACAGTTTTCCATGTTATGATACGCAAAGAAAATGTTTAATCATTGTGACCATGAGAAAATCAGCGTAATAAACAGTTTTAACAGTTTTATGAATACAGCATGACATATGATATGAGCTAATCAAATACCAAATGATCTCTGGGTATATTTCTATAAAGATAAGCTAATAGAGTACAGACCTCCACCTCAATAGGAATGCTAAAAACTGACTCAGTACTGGAAAGTCATTACTAGGTAGTATGTGCTTTACATGGTTTCTTTGCTCTCATGTCATCACACTATTATATTAGAAGTATAGGGATCTAATATTGTTGATTGAGATCTTGTACTTTACTTTGCCTATTTGCAATTGATAGGTTTGCTTTTTTATTTTTCAATGCCAACTAAAGATCCTGTGGGCTTCAGGAAAATTTTAAGTATGATCCCAAGTTATTTCCAAAAAACTCAGGCCTTTAAATTTTTAAAAATAATCTATTGAAGCCATATAGTTCCACACTGCTAATATGGGCAAGTTGAAAGGTTATGAGGTCCTGAGGTCACCAGTATGTCTATTAGTCATGTGTCTGATCCATAATAATAGCCTTCACAGGACAAATGAAGAGGGATCACTGTGGAAACATTCCCTCACGCAATTACATCATTCTTATTACTTCCTGGTCCACAGATGGTCCAACTTGTCTGAATCATGAACAGGTGTGATATTTTTTATGTAGTCACTTTGCCAGGTATGAGTAAATTGATCTCTCTGAATATTATGACCGTCCTTTCACTGCCTGTCCCTTACCACTCTGTGTTGTCACTGTCTGTTAAATCTCAGTCTGTCCTTCATGAAAGCATCTACTAAACACAAATAAAGGGTTAAGTGGAGTGTGTGTGTATACATGTGTAGGAAGACTGGAGGGATGGAAGGAAGGAAAGAATCCATTAAAATTTGCAAACTTTTTACTAAAAATAAATAAATAAAATAGCCTTCATCAAATTCCTATAGAGTCTTTATTTTGAGTAAGATGGTAACATAGCAATCCCAGCTGGGTAATAAAATAGTGCCCTGGCTGGGTCAATAAGTATTCTGGAAGATACTAGTTGGTGGTAAAGGTATAAAAAAAGCAATTGATTTGGCATTTGTTATATTTAATGAGGCTATTATTTTTAATAATCTCAAGTCCCATGTTTAGTTTTTAGTGCATATGTATATTAGGTAGTGTTCATGTTCCTATTTGCTGAAGCATGATCGCTTTTACCTGAGCTAAATGTGCATCATGGTATAGAGATAGATATCCTGAGGATGAGTTTCACATAAGACTAACCATTTAAGAGGAGTTTTTCTATCAACTCTTCTAGTTTTCACATGAGAAAAAAATCCTAAAGGAACTACATAAGTCTTGAGTACCACTCTAATAACTATTTATGAAATAAAAAATTAATTTCCATCAATGTATTTTTTTTCCTAGACAGAATCACACTTTGTAGCCTGGTCTGACTTTAAACTGGAGATCTTCCTAGCTCAGCTTTGTGAATGTCAGAGTTATAGATGCACCACCATTCTTAACTAGAACATTTTGAAATTATAATATGGAGCTCTGCGTGGTGCTGTATTCCTGTGGAGGTGAAGGAAGGAAGATCATGAGTTTAAAGCTAACTTGAGCTACATAGGGAGACCCTGTCTCAAAAACAAAACAAAAACAAACAAAGAAAAATGGACACTGTAGATATAGCTCAGTGGAGAGTACTTTATCATCATACACATAGCCCTGTGTTCCAATCTATCAGTAAATAAATAAATACATAAATGAAAAGTATTGTAATTGCATTCTGGTGCATACTTGCCTGCAAACCTACAAACACACTTAAATATCTGTTACACATGCACAGCCATCTGTGTATTTCATGAAACTACTTCATACAATATTCTCTGACATTTCTACATGACTTTTTAGCCTACTGAATTAGTTTCCCTGCCCACTAATGGTTTGCATTCAGGAGCTTCTCAGCTTCATCACAGTGTTTCCAGCTCTTCAACTATATGCAGTTGCTTTACTGACAGGGTGCATTGTTTTCCTCTCTCTGAGCTCTAAATGCCCTTTTCTCTGGGAGTGTTCTGCCCCTCAGCTTCCCCTCCTAAGGCCTCGGGTATACAAGAATGTTTGTGTCCTGCCTAAGAAGCATCCTCTGTTCTTGGATTAAACTAAAACTTTCAAACACCAAAATATTCTCACTGAGAGACTAATTCTACAGAAATTACTGAATTGATTATAGCACTTTCTTATTTACTTGATGAAACTGGGGTAACATTTATCAACTGAATCAAGTAATAAAAGCATAGTATTATTAGGGTCTCAGATCCAGTGCTGATATATAAAGAACAGGTTGAACCCATGGTTTGAGAAGAGATCTGTGAACATTTACCTCTGCTTCTGCCCGGCACTGTTACTGGGGAAACTGCTGCTCTGCCAGCTTCTTTGAGCTGTCACATGAAGAGAATGGACTTGGGAAAGCTTTCTTGTGAGGAGGGATGCAGGCAGGTCTCTTCCTAGAGAAGAAGAAATAAGTATAGAATGTTCTCTACTCAAGACTTCTAATTGTAGGTCCTAGATTTTGTTTACCTGCAAAAACGTATTAGAGAGTTCTTTTCTCAAATTAGTCCAGAGCAGTTACATGAAAAGTCCTTCTTACTAACATGCGTTTCCTCCAAATCTCCTGCCTTTATGATAAGGGATAGCTATGAGCCAGTAGCCATGTGCATGCTAAACATGGGCTAGATTCTGAGTCACACTTAAACCAGCTGAGTAATGGACAGTAGGATATTAGCTCAACAAAATATGTAACCTTCTTAGATTGACATATATGCAGCCACTGACAACCATTGTGTTGCTATTTAATATCCAGTAATAAGACAAATAGTCCCTAGTACATCACTAAACTAAAACAAAATCTGAGGATATATTATATGATCCCTACTGTACTTATTTATTTCTTTTATTATTACTATTATTCATTTTGATTTTTTTTGGTAGGGTCTCACTCTAGCCCAGGCTGACCTGGAACTCACTCTCTTGACCCAGGCTGGCCTCAAACTCACAGTGATCCTCCTGCCTCTGCCTCTCAAGTGCTGGGATTAAAGGTATGCACCAGTATGCCTGGCTTGTTTAGTGTGTGTGTATGTGTGTGTGTGTGTGTGTCTGTGTATGTGTGCGCGTGTGTGTGTCTCTCTGTGTGTGTATGTGTGTGTGTGTGTGTGTGTGTGTGTGTGTGTGTGTGTGTGCGCGCGCCAGAGGACAACCTCAAGTAACAGTCTTTCAGTTTTCATCAGCCTTTTGTGAGATAGGGTCTCTCATTGTCCTGAACTCACCAAGTAGGCCAGACTGGCTGCCACCAAGCTATAGGACCTGCCTTTCCTAACCAGTACTGGACCCACACTCAGTTTTGTTTCTGTTTTTTTAAACATGAGTTTTAGGGATAAAACTCAGGTCTTCATGCTTGCAAGGTAGGCACTTTACTGACTGAACATCTGCTCGGCCCTCTACTATATTTTCAATAATATTATGTTTTTATATGGAGTAGAAAATAAAGAATGTAAGATTGTCTTCCATGATTTGTGATTTTTCTTTAAGGACTTCCTGTATTTTTTAGATTTCTTGCCTCAGTTTTATTTTTCTACTGAGAAAAGTAAAAATAAAGAAAGAAAGAAAAAGAAAAGAATTTAATTATTTGCACTGTTTTTTCCATCTAGAAATACAAAAGAGCAATAGAAAATTCACTAAAACATCCTACAAGGCGGAGGCAAAAGTCAAACAGCAAAGCCCCAGTACCTACACAGGGCCTCACCCTGAATTAGAGGCAGTGGCTGCAGGGGAGGACAAGATAATCTTTCAAGGGAGGGGACAGTGCCAGCCTGAGGATCTCTTTCCAGTTCAAACCCCAGCCTCAGCCCTGCCCTCCCCACACTATGCCATCTGCCTCAGGGCACACTCTGATGATAATATCACTGGACTAGTTCATTAAGCCAGCAAGCTTCTTGCATACATTTACATTTTACTGTCTACATTAGAGTTCCTCAGGCAGTAAGGACCTTTTCATACCCAGGACAGAATGCTGCCTCAGAAAATTGCTGACATTAGTGCTCTGCCCCTGGGTGACTTGTATTTCTATACTTGTATTTCTAGACATGTGTCAGAGCTGCCAAGAACCCATCCTTGTCTATTCCTCTGCAGTATGGCATTATTCCCTAAGCAGTCTTGGTAAAGATGTTACTTTCACTCCCCTTAGCCAAAAGCCTAAAGATTCCAGCTCTTGACATTGTCATTGTGGATCTGTGAACTGACACAAAAAGAACCCAGTGCTATTTTCTGGCCCAGGGACACAACCTGCAGGCCCCATCACCTTCCTTCTTGAGAGACGGTTTGTCCCTGATGATGTCCACAGCCTGCCCTGCTTAGAGTTCCATTAGCATCTTTACTGAAGAGCCGTGAAAGCAGGTGGGATAGGGCTGTGTTATGATGGATCTTTCAGCAGGAGAGGTAATTGAAGAAAGAAACAATAACTAGCATGGAGTGTTTCATCAGTTGTTTTCATCTTAGAAACCCTTACAGCTTTCTAATGCCACAATCTGTATTGAATATAGAAGTGCTGCTTGGTGGTATAATTATTCTGATATCTGATAAAGTTGAGTTCAAGCCAAATTAGTCCAAAAAGATAAGGAAGGCCCAGCCATGCTGGTACATGCCTTTAATCCCAGTACTTGGGAGGCTGAAGTAGGAGCTCTGTGAGTTCAAGGTCAGATTGTGCCTACAGAGTGAGTTCTAGATCAACCTGGAATAGATTTGAGACCCTGCGGGGGGTTAGGGGAGGAGAAGGGGAAAAGACCACTACATATTAATAAAGGGTACAGTTCATCAAAAAGATAGAACAGTTATAAATATATATTCACCAAATGTTGGAACTCCCTATCAAAAAAAAACACCAATGAGCATAAGGTCATATAGGTCCTGAAATAATAATAATAATAATAATAATAATAATAATAATAATACAGAATTATTTTAAAACTCCACTGTTGAGTCTAGAGGAATAATAGCTCTGTGGTTGAGTGTTTGCCTAGCATGAACAGGGCCCTGGATTCAATCCTCAGCTCTATAAAACTCCACCCTTATTTTTTTAAAGGATTTACATATTTATTTTTTGGACCAACGCATCCATGTAGATCAGATAGAAAGGTAAAAACAGATCCCAACTTCACACAACCCTCGGTGGTGCAGACATTATCGGTTTCATTTGGTAGAATAAATCGTTGACCACGAATCGAAGAATAGTTGTGTCAGTATGCAAATCCTTACAGACCCAGTTTGGTTCTCCTCCAGTGTCTTCTTTTGGAGTTGTACCTGATCTTGTCACCAGTTTTCATCCGAATCCATTGGGGAATGGGACGGTTTTGCTTTTGTTTCTTGGCAAGGAATTGCTTGTTTCTGAAAGTCTTGTGAGAAGACATGATGAGAAACCAGGAGAATGCAACAAACAACAATGGCAGAGAAAGCCCAAAGAGCCACCCTTATTTTTAGATAGGTTACCAAAACTAAAAGTCAACAACAAAAACCATCAGATAGAATGGACTTAACAGATAGCTGCAGAATATTCCATCAAGCAGATTCAGAATATACATTCTTCTCTGCAACTCATTTTAAAGGGCCATGCTTTAAAATAAACTGCATTCCAAACTACAGAGTGTGTATGGCTGAGGAAATGGCTCAGAGGATAAAAACATTTGCTGTGCAAGCCTGATGACTTGAGTCCCTCAAAACCCACATACAGAAAGACACAGTAGTTTCTTTAATCCCAGCCCTCCTGCAGCAAGATGGGAAGCAGACACAGGCCAGCCAGCCTGGAATACACAGCAGGTGGACAGCAATGGACCCTGTCTCAAAAAACAAACAAACAAAAAAGCCAAATGTGGTGGCTCATGCCTTTATTCCCAACACTTAAGAATCTGAGGTAGGAGGATCACTGAGTTCAAAGACAGCTTAGGCTACAAAGTAAGTGTTCCAGATCAGCCTGGACTAAAGAACCAAAAGAAAGAGAAGAAGGAAGGGAGGGAGGGAAGGAGAGAAGAAGGAAGGGAAGAAGGAAGGAGGAAGAAAGATAAAAAGGAGGGAGAGAAGGAAGGAATAATAGATAAGTAAGTAAGACAAAGGGCACATGCCTTTTATCCCTGCACTTGGAAGGTTCAGATACAAGGATCAACACAGGCAGGCAGAGCACAGAAAGCCTCTCACAAAAACTGCTTCTAGACCAGTCCCAACAAAGTTTTTCCTCGCCCTCTTAAGCTATACTCTGTCCATAGTTCTTGTTGCATTCAGGTCTTTCAACTCTGATCAGAGCACTGCAAGGTGTCTCTTATGCCAAGGTTTCAAGTCCTTTCACATCCCTCCCTCAAATCAGTTCCAAATTACCAACACCATACAACCAGGTTTCTAGCAGTAATGATCCCACTTCTCAGTACCAGTTCTAGTGTTGCAGTCAGCTTCTAGTTGCTGCACAAACAACCCAACCAAAAGCAGCTGATGGGGGAAAGGGCTTATTTTGGCTTACAGGCTCAAGGAGAAGTTCCATGATGGCAGGGAAAACATGCCATGAGCAGAGGCTGGACATCACCTCTTGACCAACATCAGATGGACAATAGCAGTAGGAGAATGTGCCAAACACTGACAAGGGGAAGCAGGCAGTAATACCCATAAGCCCACCCCCAACAACACATCTTCAATAAGGTTCCACTTCCAAAATTGCCATCAGCTGGGTATCAAGCATTCAAAACACATAAGTTCATGGGGGACACTGCATCAAACCACCACACTGTTCAAAAACTGATAGCTTCACAACCATGAGGCATTTAAATGTAACTCTCTATGACTAGAAATAGATATCTTTTCTAAGGGACTTGACTAATTAACTCCACCTTCTGGCTATAAAATAGAACCCTGGAAGTGCTTCTATATTTAGAATGTCTGTTAAGAATCACATTATGGAATTTTGGTTTTTAAAAATATTTTTATTTGCAGGGAGAGAGAGATGAGAGAGAGAGAGAGGAAAAAAAATGTGAATGGGTGTACCAGGGCCTGAAACCACTGCAAACAAACTCCAGATGCATGTGCTACTCTGCATCTGGCTTTTTTTTGTACTGGGGATTTGAACCTGGGTCATTAGAATTTGCAGACAAGTGCCTTAACTGCTGAACCATCTCTCCAGCCTGAATTTTGCTTTATATAACACTTTGATTTTCTTTTGTTTTGGAAAGTACTTTAGGTGGTGATTTATTTTTAAACTTGCTGGTGTTTCAAATCCCACCTGGAATCAGGGAATAGGAGAGGCTCAAGCTGTGTTCCCTCACTTCCTAAAACAAGCATCAGAAATAAAATGTCTGCATGTGGTGTTTATAGGTAATTATATCTGTGGTGCATCATATAAACTCAAACTAGGTGTTGCTTTATGTGGCTCTTTTTGCAGATCCATTAGTGGCCAGTGTGGAAGGTTTGGTTTTGTCAAAAAACAAACAACAAAAAGCAGCTCTGTGACTCAGCCCTCCAAAGGGATAGATGATTGATCAGAACAATCTCACTTTCCAGTTAGCTGGTCTTCAGCTGCTGGCTTATATAGGCAGCAGCCAGCAATCTCCAGTGTGTGCCAGGCCTTCCAAACAAAACATGGCCATACACACACGTCTAGAATATTCCTCCCACCCTGCCTCCATCTCTTTCTCATCCTTCCTTCTTGCCCTCTTTCCTTCCTTGTTTCATTTACAGTTCACATTGTGAAGATATTGAAGAAAAATTATAAATAACATAGGCATTCAAGCCAGAAAATTAACTTAATATTGAGTTTTAGATTTGACTTTCCACTTCACAAAGCCAAAGAGAAACAGAATCAGCTAATTCTCACAATCAGAAAGAAAGAAATATGTAATATATAAAATCTTCCTAGTGCTGGATTCTGAAGTACTTCTGTAGGCAGCCCTATGTAGCTTTCTTACATGTGATAAGTTCCATGTTGCTTCTTTTTCTGAAAACTTTTCATCTTTAGTTTGTCATATGTCTTGGTGAGCTCTTCTTTGGGTTAGATTTCACTGGAGATCTCGGATTTTTATATCTAGATGCTGTTAAAAGATTTGGAATATTTTCAGCCATTGTTTCTTTAAACATTCTTTCTGGGCCCTTTTCTCTTATTTTTAAAATATTTTTTTAATGTAAATCTTAATGCTCTTGGTGGTATCTCTTAATTCCTATAGGCCTTTTACATTATTTTTATTCTTTTCTGTTTTCTTAACAATAATTAAAAATTTTATCTTTAAAACCACTGATTTTTTAATGCTTAATCAAGTGTACTAGTGACACAGTTGTCATTGTGTTCTTCATCTCTAGGATTTTTTTTTTTTTTTTTTGGTTTTTTCGAGGTAGGGCCTCACTCTAGCCCAGGCTGACCTGGAATTCACTATGTAGTCTCAGGGTGGCCTTGAACTCATGGTGATCCTCCTACCTCTGCCTCCCAAGTGCTGGGATTGAAGGTGTGTATCACCACACCTGGCTAAACTAGAAACTTTTGACCCACATGAACATACTGTCATCCACACAGGGAAGGACTTATAAAGATGTCTACAGTCAAAACAAAAACTACCTCAGTAATTTTTGCACATCTGGTTAGGGTGATTAGCCCTAAATTGTAGGGCAATGTGAAATGACTCAGGCTTTAAACATTTCCAAGGAAGTATGTAGCACATTCATGCTGTCAATATGTCTATAGAACTGGATGATTTCTGGCCTTTTCGACAATTACAATGAACATAAAGATTTCCCCAATAACTATAAAAGCTATGATAAAATAATGCTATTTCATAAAGCACTTTTAAAAAGGCTCTCAGAGCTGGAGAGATGGCTCAGCAGCTACAGGTACCTGCCTGTTAAGTGAGCTGGCCCAGGTTCAATTCCCCAGTACCCACACAAAGTCAGATAGATGCACAAATCAGAACATGTGTCTAATGATCCTTGCAACTCTTTCACGTGTTCTCTCTCACTCCTCCTTTGCCCCTCTCTTTCTCACCTCACAAATAAAGTATTTTTAAAATAGAGAGAGAAAGAGAGAGAGAGAGACCTTGATACTTGGTATCCCCCCCAACACACAGACAAATAAATAAAATAATAGCACCCCCTCTGTTGGGAGGGTATCATCGTTATCTTCACATTGGTGAAGCAAACCACCTGACCAAAAGCAGAAAGCAAGAGTGAGCTGAGCTCTGGCCAGGAGGAAGCTGGGTTATAACACCCCAAGGCCCATCCCCCAGCAACATACCTCCTCTAAAAAGGCTCCACCTCCCAAATTGCCACCAGTCAAGGACCAAGTAGTCACAACACATGAGGCTACACAGAACATTTCACATTCTAATCACCACAGAGAGATACAGTATACTTGTAGAATAATTTAAAACATTTCCTTTTCAGTCTGGCAAAGACACTTGCTTGCAAAGATTTGCCAGCTCTGATATTCATTTTCTTTCTCTTTCTCTCCCTCTCTCAAATAAATAAATAATAAAAATATTTTTGAAACATTTTTAAGTAATATTTTAGATCCAACAAGATTCAGTTGTTAGGAGTCTCTTGACATAATACCTTAACAGAGAAAGAAAGGGAGGGAGGAAGGAATCACTTGTTTCACCAGGCCTTCATTCGTGTGTTGGCATAACTAAGAGGGGAGGGAAGACAGAGACCAGACTGCAGTGCTACTTGACCTGGCTCCTAATCATCTGCTCTGTCAGGGAGTGTGGCTGCCAGCTTGCCTCTGAACAGGCATCAACTCCTTAGCTCATGTCCTTCAGAGCTCACAGCTAGGGAAGGAGGAATAACAGTTGCCTATCATCTAGCCAGACTTTTTCCCAAAGTGACAGAGGATTGTTGGTGGAATAATGGATTTGCCTGCACACGTCTTCTGTATAATTTTGATGGTGAAACTCAGAAGTGTAGTGTATTAAAAGGAAACTATCATAAAGTTTTTTTGGAGTAGTTAGCAAAGTCAGAAATTCGTGTATACATATTTAAATGTCATCTTGAAAAAGCATATGGAAAATGTAGTTCATCCATATTAGTATAGCCCAAAGAAGGATCTACATCAAATGAAAACTAAAATGACTGACCAAAGGAAGAGTATATTAGTTAGACCAACTTAAAAGTTTTCTGTTTTTCATTTAGCTTACTAATTAACTGAACTGTAGAGGGGGATTGGCTGAACCAACTGGAAGTAATCTCAGACCCACTGACCAGTGAACAGGGTCAAGAGAAGACCTGAAAGACACATCAGCCTGCTAGCATGTGTGTGCTGGGACCGAATACCCGGATTAGGAAATGTGGGATGTGCCAGTCTGGAAAGAATGTAACTATTCAGGCAGAATGATTTTCCACCAGACCACCTCTTTTCATGCTGAGTAGTATGAATAACTTCTGCTTTTTCTTCTAGACCACTGCTCTTCCAGACGAGTGATCACGTGGCCAGCAGTCCAGCCGTGGGGGATATCATTCCATTCAGCATCATTATTCAGTTTTTGTTCACAAGAGCCCCTGCTGAGCTGAAATCCCCCTTCCAGGTATAAAGTGAAGCCTGAAACCACTTGGAGCCTTTCCAGTTAACTTTGTAAATACTGAGTTCCCTCATTGAGTGGGTTTCTGGCCCTCTCCTGTTTTATTTAGTTTTGGATGTTTGTCTTTGACAGTGAATAAAGATTAGGAAAGAAAACTTCCATTGCCCCACATCTGTTTTCTTAGCAGTATAAAAAAGTTACTAATGAATCCAGAATTAGCCCTTCAAACAATAATGCCTGTTAGCTCCTGACTGCAACCGCAGCACTTGGGAGACGAAGACAAGAGGACTCCTAGGAGTTGTGGGCCAGACAGAACAGAGCATCCCAGGTAGTTTATGCTCATGAAGCTCTTAATAGTGGCTGCACAGCTGGCAAATCGTGAGTTGTGTTGGTAGTCAGAACATTGCATAAATGCCTATGCCACCTTCCAAATACCTCATTTCCCCTTGAGCGTCCTTGGGTTTGTTTTGAACCAGCATCTTCCATTTGTTGAAGAATGCGTATGTACTCTCTTCTCTGCTTTGCTACCCCACAGAGGGCAGAATGGTCTCATGCACGCTTCTCCCAATGGCTGGATGATCATCCATCTGAAAAGGACAGGCTCCTCCTCCTCAGGTAAAGACATGTTTTCCAGGGGCATCATTTGGGCTGGAGCAGTCTTTGTGGACATAGACATGTGATCACTTTCTCAAGATGCTCTCCTCACTGTATGGGCACCTGAATGCTAGAGCCCTCCACAGTTCTGTTGGACAGAGCAGCTTGCTTTCTCCAACACTTGTAGCCCTTCCCTTGTTTTGTGGTCCCCATACATGATCCAGCCCTCAGGACAGTACATGTTCAGCTTTAGAAACAACTATGAGAAGACCGACCCACCTCAGTGCTGTAGTTTTTCTTTTTTTAACATTTTATTGACAACACACTGGCCCTTCATCATGCTCCTCTCCACCATCTTTGTCTCCTCCTCCTGTATACCCTTTCTTCAAACCCCTTCTTTCCAACTAGTTCCTCTTCTCTTTTGATGTTAGCATTTCCCCCTCCTATTATGCAGGTCTTATGTAGGAAGCATCAGCCACTGTGAGCTCATGAAAGCAGTGGCCACTTCATGTCCGGAAGATAGCATTCAGAAGCACTCCTCCCCATCCTTTGACTCCCACATTCTTTCCTCCACCTCTTCCACAATGGTCCTTGAGCTTTGGAGGGTGTAATAGAGATGCCTTTCTTAGTGCCGAACACTCCATTGTCCCTTCTTCTGAACACTTTGATGAGTTTTGAGTATCCCCAGTAGTCACCACCATCTGAAAAGAAAAGCTACTCTAACCACAAATGATAGGAGCATTAATATGTAGGCATAAACATAAATATTTCAAGAGCAGTTTGGTAGGCATAATAGATATCCATTTAGCCAAATAACAGCAGTAGCTTACCCCTAGGGCTTATGACCTCTACAGCAATTGACCAAATTGACCCAGCTTTTGACTAGGTTTTCTGCAACAGGCATGAATTCCCTCCAAAGGAATGGACCTCAGATCCACTCAGAAAACAGTTGAATTCCCCTATACCAGACGTGCCACCGTTGCACCATTTGGCACATTTGCCTGGCTGACCAGCCATGTAGCTTGCAAGGTCCACTGCTACTTAAGCCCATTAATTACTTTTCTCTCCCACCAAGCACTGTGACACTTAGTGAACAGGGAGACAGCTCAGCTCCAGCTTGATTTCTGTGTCCTGTCAAAGCGTATGGTGTCTTCAGCAAGAAGGTCTTACCATTTAGTTCTGGTGGGCAACCAAAAGCCTTGGCAATAGCCTGCATTATTTGGGGGGCACCAGGAGGTCCCCTAGCCAACAACTCATTGGGAGGTATCCCCCCCTTGCAGGGCCTTGTTTTTTGCATCATTTTCACATGCTGTGGTTACTGATTTGGTGAAACAGGTATGTAAGTGAACTTTGAAAAGTGACCACACAGAACACAGCTCTTTGTAAGAAATGAGTATTTATATATAGAGAGTCCCACATGCGCACATATTCCCCAAGGATGATCACAGTGGAATTCACCTATTACATGTGGCTTGTCATTCATGCGTCTTCTATCAATACTCTTTAAAATTGCCCTAAAAAAATTAACCAGAGACCTCCTAGGCACAAAACATCTCCTTTCTTAACTACTCTGTAGCTTTTGCTAAAGTTGACCATCATTTCCTTCTTTCACTGCATCAACTGACTGAACCCATCTTCACTGATACTAGGTCCACATTTTACAGACGTGTGAGGCCTGTGCTGGGAACTGAGGATGCTGGAAAATGTATCCCTGAGCTCTTGGTGTGTCATCTGTTTTGGCTCTAACTTCTCTGGCCACTTCTTCTGAATCTCAATGGCTGAATTCTTTCCTTCTGCCCTTTTCTTAAATGTTGTAATTTCCATATTTTGTTTCTGGACATTTTTCATATCATTCTATCTGCACTGTGCTTCCCAGGTGGTGAGCTCCTATAGACATCCGCCTCTTTATGACCTCTACTTTTTATGTCCCCCAAGTCTGATTCACTTGCTTTGTTGGAGCACAAGGCTGGTAAACTTGCTGTCAGATATCTATATTCACACAAACCACAGAAATCTCAACCCCAAATGTCCAAAATTATTTAATCCTTGCTCACAAACCTTATTCCCCTATATTCCTGTCGTCAGAAGCCACCATCACCTAGGCAGCCACATTTGTCCTCTACCACCCAAATCCAGATCATCTCTCATACAGCTCTTGAAGCTTTTCCAAGCTCTCTCTGGGGTCTGTGGGTGACACCCAGCCAACTTCTGTTTGAGTCTCAGTGCAGGGGAAGAGTTGGGTTGAAGATGAAGAGTAGAGCTCCTGTGGTAGAAGGCTCTCAGCCATGTGTGCACATGAGGGTGCCACCTACTGTCGAAGTGAGACGTACTGCACTTTAAGGTACAAAACTCCACTGAGGAAGCAGAGTGCTCATTAGAAACATGGACCCATCAGCTTCTGAGTGGCACTGAGCCCTAGGGTTTGGTGTCAGGGCCTCTGGTACCTGTCTGGACAAGGGATAGATAAGTTGGGGCTCCTGCTTCTCATAGGCCTCCGTTACAAAGCTGATGGCTTCTAGGTGAGCTTCCTTTCAGTACCCAAGGTCTACTTAAATGGTGCTCTCTGAACAGGGTTCAGGTATGGTGAGGGGGTCTCAGCTGTGGTTAATTCTGACCTGCAATGTCTCTGAATTTTTTTCTGAGTCCCAAAGATTAACTCAGCTTCAACACACCTGGTAATAAGAAAAGGATTTGGTTTAATTAAGCAGGGCTTATTTTTGTCATTTTAACAAGTTAGAATGAATTTATCCACAAGGGTTGTCCTGCTGTGGATGCATTACAAATCTGTTTTCTTTTGCTATTCTCTTTAAAAATGTTTCCTTAGTGACTTCACCAGCAGTGCTGTTGCTAAGCTTATATTTAGTAACTGAAACCATGCTCTCAGTAATGCTGTCATGCTTTTCCAGAGAACCTCAGCATCCCTCCACACATGGCTCATCTCAGAACCTTCATGCCCGAGTGGAAATTTGAGCCCTTCTTGGAGTTCCACAAAAACTGCACTGCTGCTGCAGTCTGGCTCTTGGCAAAAAGACCTTTTTGTCTTAGAGAACATGCTTTCTTATATGTCACCACAAACAAGTTTTGTTCCTACATGCAAAAGTATCTTCCCCCTGAAGAAGGACCTAGAGGGAGCATGGGTCAGCACATTGGCTCTAGTGTGAGGCAAGCCTTGGTGCGTACTCCTGTTCTTGCTAGCATCGCTTAGCTTGTCCTCAGCAGGGCAGGGAGGCAGGGAGAGGACTGCTGCTGCAGGCATGGCAGACTGGATTCTCGCCTGCCTTTCCTTTTGACATCAGGTGTTTTTCTGGAGCTTGAATGAATACTCAAATGATGACTCATGAGGCTAGGTGAGGTAAGTGGGGAGAGATGCACTAACAGGTGCTGCAGGCATGTGGGTCTTGCATGCAGAGGTGGCCGGCCACCTTGCTCAGATATGTGCATCTCCAAGTATGCGTTCTCAGTAAAGATGAAATGTGAATTTTTTTTTATTTTATTTATTCATTTTTAAGCAGAGAGAGAGACAGACAGAGAGAGAGAGAGAGAGAGAGAGAGAGAGAGAGAGAGAGAGAGAGAGAGAGAGAGAGAACGAACACACACCAGGGCCACCACCTTGTGGGTCTGGCTTATGTGGGTCCTGGGGAATTGAACCCATGGCCTTAGGCACTGGAGGCAAGTGCCTTAACCGCTGAGCCATCTCTCCAGCCCGAAATGTGAATTTTTGAGGTAACATTTTTCAAGTTCTGCAAAAGTGGTAGGATTTATGGATTTCAGTACTAATCACCATGAGTATTTACTGCCTGGCAAAAATCAACTGTTTACTGTAAAGTCTTCAGCTTGGTTGGCGTATGTCACATTGAACAGTGTGGCCATGTTACCACAGGCCATTCCGTTAGTGATTATTTGTGATCCGTTTTCTCCCAGCAGAATCACTTCACTTACCTTCTAGAATTACAAAGCAGACTTGAGACTGCCTCTTACATAATGGTTGGCCTGACTTCCAAGAAAGCCAATGTTTTGCTGAATCCAATGAAGTAATTTAATAAGTGCTTGAAAATCTTGCTCTGATTTTATGTGGGAGGGCAGTTTAATCTGTTTTTCTCCCTGTAGTTCTGATGGTGTTTTTAATGAATACAAAAAAAAAATCCAACAACTCATTTCTGAGCTTCTCGCTACATGTTACATAATTTAGTGTCTTATCCTTTTGAATTCAAATGAAACCTAGTTGATTTTTGTCAATTTATTAATCTGAATGCAACACATTGACTCTGCAATAATTGGTTTCTATAACTTTCAACACTTTTTCCCCAATTTATTGTCAATAGATACATTGTATGAGCAAGTTTTATGATGGTCCCCCCATTTTCCTCCCCCTGTCCACAACCCATTGGGGATCAACACTTTTTCTTAAGACTGACATAATACACATGTGTGCAATCACACATATCCCTACCATTTCCTCAAAGACAGTTGAGCCACACCAGTCTACAGACTCTTAGGAAGTGAGAATGGCTGCCTGAAATGATATAGTGACTGGAAAAATATTCAATTTTTTTCATAAAGTATTACTATTAAGGGTCAGCTCTGAAACATCTCACAAAACAATGTTCTCTAACAGCATTACATTTCATTTTGCCTGATAGTTAAGAATTTTGTATCAATGGGATTCAGGACTAAGTAGTGGTATTAATATCTTACTCAAGAAGCTGGCTTCTTAAATAGTGGTCTACCACTTTAAAGGACTCACATCCTGAACAGAGCCTTTCAGAATTCTGGTTGTAGTAAAGGTTGTTGATTTGCACAATCATTTGTACCTGGAATTATGAAAAGTTTTGCTGAAAATGGAGGATTTCTAACCGAGTCTTAAGAGATACAGAGAGAAAGTAAGAAAGGGCATTTCAGGGACAAGGGAGAGAATGTACCGAGGACTAAGAGAACCTGTCTTCTTAATTGTAGGATACTCATTATGGCAAGAAATGAAGATGCCCTTTGCCAGCCCCTACCTGATTAGGGAGAGACTTAAAGCTCTTAAGTACAGCAGGATTGGGTGGAAGTTAAGATGGGGTTGGTATTCGGCAGGATTGAGTTTGGGCACTCTCCTGTCAGGAACAGGTCATACCACATGACATGAGAGCCACAAGACAGCAAGCATTTAAACAAAACAAAAGAGACAGCAGGAACAAGATGTGGAAATATGTGAGGACTAGGTAAATTGATTGGATGTGAGTGGGAAGGAGAACTTCTGGTTCTAGTTCCCCAGATTGAAATGAGGCAGACAGGCACAGAACACTGCCCTTGGTTTTTGACTGGTGAGTTTGAATAACAGGTACAAGCAAATGGGACTTTTAAAAAACCGCTAGAGAAAAGGATGGCCCAAGTAAAGGGGCAGAAGGAACAGAACTATCCAAGAATATTTTCAATGTTTGGGAACACACGAACAATAATGAACCAACTAGGAATTACAATAGATAGGACTTGGATTGAATGTGTGAGCTAAGTAATGCTATTACTACATCTTTATTAAAAAGGTCCCACACCAAAGCGTGAAATGTTGGAGGAAACAATATGATTATGGTAATTTATGTACCTGATACTTAAAAATAGAATCATGAAAACTTCATCTTGAAATCATTCATTTTAGTCCCACCTAACAGACATGCAGCCCACAGGCCAGGCTACGTGCAGCTAAGATAATAAACACTGAAAATTGTGTGTGTGCGTGTGTGTGTAACTCATCTGTGTGGGTCTGGTTCTCAAGCATGAAACCTAGGTGACATCATATCAATGTCAAAAGATTGGACACATCAGGCTGGTGCAGGGATTAGCTTTTTCTTTGAAGGATCAGACTGTTGTAGACTTGCTGGCTGCCTAAGTGATCTCTGGCCAACCATCATCAGCTTTGCCACATGGTGTGAATGTCCATAGTACTTGACAGAAAGGAACAACACAGGGCTGCATAGTGCCTGCAGGCATGCGCTGACTTGACTCTCTGATCCAGTTCAAGAGAATTTCATGAATAACTGCATACCAACACATACCCTTGACTTCAGTTTGGCCCAAGAGTCCTAGAATATGCTAATAATGCTCACAATCATCGAAAAGCCTGTGCCTACTTGTGTTACCTTGTGTGCCAAAGGGCCCACCTTGCAGCACTGAGCATGTGTCTATGGTCCATCTTCCTTAGTGAGCTCCATGGACAAGCACAAACTAACTTTTCAGATGCCTTCAGGTAGGAAAATGCTAAAGGGAAGCAGCACATCCTTCAAAGGCCATAGGGCCTCTGGAACATGGACAGCTAAATACCACTAAGTTCAAAAGACTAAGAATGGTTATAATGTCCCCCTAACTGCAGTAACTGCTGGATTACTAATATGTATTCACAGGTTACTGGTCGCTTGTCCTCTGGAACTAGCAGTTGCAGAATTTGCCTTGTTGGTAACTCTTTCATATTAGTATTCCCTAAATCGTTTATGTGGTATTTTGACATTGTCTTCCTTTTTGTTTACAGGGGAGCCTTGGAAGCTTATGTGCAATCAGTGAGAAGTAGAGAAGGCAAAGAATTTGCACCAGTTTATCCAATAATGGTGCAGCTGCTTCAGAAAGCCATGTCTACTCTTCAGTGATGTGAAACCCTTGTTAATTCTCTGACGGCACTAATCCAAATTCATAGTTGACAATTAAATAAAACATCTGTGAAATAGCTACTATTATCCACTATTTAAGATTGTAGTGGACTTCATGTATTTCCTTTGTGATCTTTTTCTGTTTTACTCTGTAGCACTTATACTTTAAAATGTCAAAATAGGTTTATCACCACAACTTTAAAATTCTATAGACCCAGATTCATCCAGAAAAACATCCACCTTTTCATTCTGGATAATTTTGTACGAGGCAAGCTAAAATTTTCCTCCGGTCACACAACCAAGTTACCAAGCTTCTCTATAGAACACACAGTGTCCCCCAATGTTTTTAAAGGGATAGCATCAAGTTACCGTGCTTTCTCCAAGTATGTAGCCCAGTGATTCCCCAAATCTGACTGCAGATTCACATCACCAGGCACATTTAAAAGCATTCTCAATGCACAAGATTCACCCCTACTTATTATACATCTAGGAGTAGGAGTTAAGCATCCTTATTTTTTGAAAATATTATCTCCAAAGTGATACTAATCTGCAGCAAGGTTGAGTGGCTCTGGCAGAGCCCAAAACTATGATAGAGTGCTCAATGTTCTTTAAATGTCATACTGTATCTTTAAATAAGGCAATGGTTTCTTTATGCTGTCATTTTATTAGAAAGAGACAATATGGGCTTCAGAACAAACACAAGTTAAAAATCTTCTACAAAGGCTCTCTATAAATAGCCATATAAATCTTTATATTCTTATTGTCCTTACTCCACTTGAATTTTTAAAATCCCACCAGAAACAACCTAATTATAAAACCACAAGTCTTCAGTCAAGATTTCACGTTGCTTTCCAGTTCCTTATGATTATTCTGACACCTTGTACATAAACTTAGAGTCAAAGTCAATCAGAAATCAAAGATAAACTTTTTCTCATTTTATTTGAAATAATATACAAGAATATAGTGTGCAAAATTGAGGGGCAACATCATGAAGAAGTGTAATGAACTGAAATCAATTTTACAGTTGTGATTCCTAACCAGAAATACCACTTGGTAAGTAACATGAAAAGCCATGATTGTAGTTCAGAGCAAAAGCAGCTGCATTGCCAATGTATTTGCT